>JASSUY010002162.1:0-13961 GCA_032466535.1 Forpus xanthops
GGGAAGGGAAGGGAAGGGAAGGGAAGGGAAGGGAAGGGAAGGGAAGCTTCGCCCTGCTTGGCCTTGGTTTATCTGATCTTATCCAGTCTAATCCAGTCCATAGAGGGCTTAAAAGAACCTCAGCAGGAGAGAACTTATTGTAGAGCCTGGCTCTTGTCTACAAGGTATATTCAGTCACACACAGTGGAAACATGTGAGAGTGCAAGATGTTATGTTGATACTTTGCTTTGTTTCACCAAGATGGCGGTAATTGGTTCGTATGTTATTTTTGCCATGCTTAAAGGAGGTTGTTCTCCCTGTCTTAAAATTCACCCTGACATCAGCTTTTCTTACCATTAAACCAATTATGTTGTTGATGAGGGTATCCATCAGATTTGCATAGATTATAAATAGGTAGTTGTAGTTACACTGTGCATAAGTGCAATCTATGTGTTCTGAATACACCCTCTTATTTCTCTGTAAGGAGCAGGAGTTACAGAGCTTGCTGGTTTTCTTTTTTTATTATTATTATGATTTGGCAAATGTTATCAAACAGCAGAACAGATTGGCTCAGCCAGAGGAAAATGGCAAAGTTTGAGTTCATCTCATAATCTGCCCAGAAGGCTGATCATTATAAATTACTTTATTGACCCATGGCTCTGCTCAGCATTCTGTACCTCAGTGAACCAAGCAATCAACACATGCTAACTGGGGGCCATTCACAGCAAAATATTAGTGCTGAACAAGCCTGCTGTTTTATCACAATGCGCAATTTGTTTCCATTTCAGTTTCTCTGGTGGAGAAATTGTATTCTTGAAAGTCCTGGACCAATTGTGACTTCCCAGTTTTCAAACAGAAGCTTCTAGATTGTGGTTATACAGACACAGGTTGTATAATTGTGGGTTTCTATATGCACTTGTATGTGTTTAACACATAAACCGATTGTAGCTGTAATTCTGATGAAGGTTACATCAAATGCAATTCTCGGACTAGATAATACATAAGAAAACATGTTGTTCACTACTTATGACTGAATATCAGTCATCCAGTATAATTTGTTATGTGTCATTGAGCCCACACGCAGTTTGGTGAAACAAATTATGGGACAAAAGCACTTTGTGTTGCAGAGGCAAAAGTCACGTAAAATATATTTTTCATCATTGCAAAATCCAAAAAGTAGGAATAGATTGGCTTTTCTAATGAATGCTTTCAGCACAGAGTTTAAATTAAGGTACCTAGAAAGCTGAGTTGAATTCTGGTGGGTTTTTTTTTGTTTTTTTTTTTTTTCTCCATTTTACTTTAAGGGGAATGTTTTCTAGGTAACCCTAGTATTATCCTTGAATCATTCATTCTGTAATTGGCAACATATGAGTATTCAAAGTAAGGAGAGAAGTCTCCTGGTTTTACTCTGAGGAATTTTTTATTTAAGTCACTAAATTGAGAAATAAATACTACATGATGAAAGAGGAACATACCTATCTCTACATGATTCTGATGTATCAAATTTAGATTTTAGGTGTTTTGGTGTTTGATATAATCCATACTTGCTTGTATGAAATACATGTCGTGGCAGTTATACATTAAATATCATTTTGCATCTTGAAAAATTTAAGCTGTTGTAGAACATTTTCAGTGACGTTCCTGACTTTCTGAATTTTATGAATTATATCTAGGAGACTCGGATTTACAGCTATTCCCCAAAAGCATAATATCTGTAAGACTATCCTCTTCCTGAGAAGGGAAGGGGAGAAAGAGGGTAGAAAAGTTCATTAATGCAAAAAAAAAGGAACATAGAATCATAGAAACAACTAAGTTGGAAAAGATTTTTAATATCATCAAGTCCAACCTTTAACCCAGGACTGCCAAGACGACCACTAAAGAACATTGGGGGCCTCATCTACATGGTTTTTGAACACTCCCAGTGGTGGTTCCAATACTTGACCACCCTCTCTGTGAAGAAATTTTCCCTAATATCCAATCTAAACCACACCTGGTGCAGCTCGAGACGTTACCTGTTGTCCTATCTTGTTACTGGAGAGAAGAGACTGACACCCCCCACCCCCAAACTACAACCTCCTTTCAGGTAGCTGTAGAGAGTGATAAGGTCCCCCATGAGCCTTCTCTTCTCCAGACTAAACAGCCTCAGATCCCTCAGCCATTCCTCATATGACTTACTTATTCTCCAGACCCATCACCAGCTTTGCTTCCCTTCTCTGGACCTGCTCCAGCATCAGTGTCTTGGAGAACAACAGGGAAACTTGTTAAAAAAAGGTAATATAGATGTTATATTTCTTTGGTCCGTGTCAAGATAAATAATCCTATGTGCCTGGTTCATAGGAAAGAATTAATTATTATTTGAGAAAGAATTGTCAGATCAAACAGCAGTAAAAGTTAAGGCTTTTATTACAACTTGCTTTCCATTTCCTAAACAAGGAATTTACTTCTACTTTATCTGGTGATTTTTTTCTTAATTTTTTTTATTTTTTTTTTATTTAAAAAATTTTTCAAAATCTCTAAGAATATATATTTTGATATCTAATACTGTGAATAGGAGTGCACAGTAATAGGCACAAGGAGCAGTACTTGTGTTCATGATGAAAAAAAACACTGATGATAACTCAATATGGTACAAAATCACAAATTACTGGTGGCTGCCACACTTCAGAAAATGATGGAATAAGTATAATTAAAAGTCATGGGAATTATGAATACAATGTATCATCTGACATATAGCACATTAGCCAAAATTTATATGCTGTTTTATGCCAGAGCAGTTTTGTTGGCTCAGAGGAAATAATCATCTGGGCTTTTGGAACACTGGAGGCAAATGATGTATAGCATCTGATTTCAAAAGAAGTAAGCCATGTGCTAGAATTGGTGACTTAAGAAATCTAATCAATGACTTTGAGTATTCACAATATAAAAAAAAACAAAAAAAAAAAATCCAGCATATACTGTTTTTACCTGAAATAAAACTTATGGGGGGGGGGGAGTTGGCTGATTGAGATCTTGAAAGAAAATTCTGTAGTAGACTCAGTTGGACATATGTATGCATCTATAATGGAACAGAGATTTAAAAGAATATCATATGAAACAACAGCTGTGTAGCTTAAGTCCAAGATGATACTATTAAGACAAGATCATTTGTCAAATATATTCTTGTTTTGTACACTGCTGTTCTCTTAAAACTTTGTAACATGGTGTGACTGCATGCTAGTAGTAAGGTTGATAACAAAAATGTGAGTTTTATGATGCTGTGGTGAGGTTGTAGGTTTATCTAAATGTTCCCCAGAAAGTGAAGTCAACTTTACTGTGTCTTGTTACAGTAAGGTCCAACTTTGGTTTGAACAATTTTCTTCAGTGTGAAAATAACTGGTGACAAGATCTACTAATTGTATCCCTGCACCACTTCACTGATGCTGTCTTCCTGGTCCCATGTGTCTGGGAGTTAGTCAGCTCAGATTACTGGTAAGTAATTTTCCAAGGTCTTAGATACATTATGACAGTCAAACAAGGCATGGACACACAATGCGAAAGGAACCTGCTCCCAGAGTGTTCTCTCTGACCTTCAAAATAACATCAGCATGACACATCTGCTTGGAGAGGCTTTGGGGCATGCAGTTCAGAAGTGATTTTCCTTTTTCAATGGACACCATAGAGCTTTCACGCTTTGCTCCAGCTTTGCTAGTGATAAGAAGTTTCATAGCAGCTATAATTCTGGCCACTGATGCTAGTATTATTGGCATAAGTTAATAAAGAGTATACACTGATCTCACTGTTTCAATTTTGATAGTTAGAATTCTACACTTCAGTACAAGACGCTGTTTGAAAATCCTCAAGGAAGTACTTGATGTGCAACAGTGCGTAGTATTAATGGCCAAGCCTCTAAGAATGAGTGCCTTGAGTGTCATCCAAGCTTACCTGAACCTGCTAAGGTGCTTCAGATTTTCTGTCTCAAAATAAGGCAGAGATTTTGAAAGTAGATTTCCCTGGAAGATTTTTATTTATGATTTCATTTAAGAAGATAATTTCAAATACTGGCTTCCCATACAGTATTGAGAAGGTATAGTCTGTTATAAGTTGAATGACAAAAATACGAAAGATGCATATGTTATTTAATTTAACTCAAGAAAATGGACCAGGTGCAGAAATTGTCAGATAAACAAAAAAAATAATATAAGTAATGTCTATTCTTTTTCACTTGTTACATGCTTTCCTGTGCTCTTATATAGTCACAAACCACTTGAAAGTTACAGCACTGCTTTCAGAACTGTCCCTACACACATATCGATACAGCTGTGTTGCATAGAGCTAAGAACTCTTGATGGGTTTTGGGAAGCAAAGAACAGCAAAGCACTACAATGTATTTTCAGTAGTTTTTAGAACTCAGGGAAGCCTATATAGCCCTATGAAAAACAGATATCTAGTACAACTGAAAGTAAGATAACCTATCCCTTTTTTAATTTCTTTCATATATCATTTTTGTAGGCTACAAAACATGCATTCTGTCATTGTTTAATATTCTTGGACACAAAAAGTTGTTATTGCTAATTACTGCACAGTATTAAGAACAAACCTATTGTTTCACTATGTAAAAGAAAAAATCTATTACAATACTTTTTGATCGTTACCTGTGTTCAACTTTGACATCTTGTCCAAAGGTGAATTTGTGTGGTATTTGGTGTGGTTGGGTTTGTTTCGGGGTTTTTTTGATAGTCTGGAGTTTGGGGGGATTTGGGTTTGAGTTTGGTTGGTTGTTTTGTGGGGTTTTCTGGGTTTCACCTAGTTGGGGTTTTGGGGATTTTTTGATGGGAGCTGTTTTTTTTTTTTGTTTGGTTGGTTTGTTTTGGTTTGGTTTTGTTTTGTTTTGGCTATAGTTTGGGTGTTTTTTTGTTTTGTTTTTTCTTTTTTTTTTTTTTCTATTTAGTACTGGAAGGAAGGAAAAAAACCTTTAGAATCCCATCTCCTAAATCAGTTACAAAGAGTTCTGGTGCAGGGAAAGAGGAAGATACATAAATAATTAAGATGTTGCCTTAGCTTTGTTTCTGCTATAAGCACATTAATTCTCAGTGTTGCAAATCTGTCACAGAAGGACAATGAGATACTTCTTGCTATCAGCTGCTCTGCAGGACTTTGTTCACTTTATTTTATACCCCACAGACCAGTGTTAATAATTGCTGTTCCAGTGTAAGATTTGTCTATGCCTTATTCTGTAGCCAAACATATTCAGTGTTTTGCACAGCAGCATCACTTTTGGCTCAATTCTAAATATTGTAAATTTCAAGTAAACACAAAAATTTTTAAGAGCTTTCCTCCAAATTGTGCATCTTCAATGGCATTTTGTTGCATGCTGCACAGCAAAACTTTTCTGCTGTCTTGCCACATTAAAGCTGATGATGTTAACCAAATACTTTCAGTATCAGGCAAAATAACATTTTACTGTTATGATACTGGCATTTGATGATCTGTGTTTCTTGGTAACACCTTTCTCATAACTTCAAGCGACTTCAGATCACAAGTGATAAACCCTTTTCTTCTATGGAACATGGCAAACATGTTCCATATTTGACTTTACATGACTGTATTGTTAAAAACCTGCAAATTCACTGTAAGGTGTATATATTCAGCTGTGTCAAGTACAGGCAGTACAGGACAAGCTTAAGTATAGATAGATGCAGATAAATATGTGCATATATGTATATTTAGCTTTAACCCAGGGATTGTATGCAAATATGACAAAGCTGAAGGCTGTTCTTTCAATGAGGTTACATGAAGAGGAGTTGGGAAACACCACCACTTGCTAAGTTCTGTTGGTTTTTTTTTTTTTTTTCCAGTAAAGCAATTAAGAGTAAAAAGTCTTTTTATTACATTATGATGTGTGTTTTAGTCTGTGCTGATGTAATTTGTCTTTAAAATGATTTGGTAATACATATATGAATTACTTTTATAAAATTATCTATTTCTAGTGTCTAGACATATGAATGATTCCCTACATGTAATATAGAAAGACATGAAATAGGAAGAAAACATATTTCTTATTTGAATACATGTCTGAAGAACTGAAATTCATCAGAGACAAATAATTTATTCATGCTTAATAGAGCATGCCAGACTGTTGCAGATTTCAGTAGCTGAAGTTTGAGTGACTTCCCCTTGCCATAATAATACTTCACATTTACACAACCATTTTCATTCAGAAGTATTTCAAAGTGCTTTGCATAGTGTGTGTATATAAAGGATAAATTAACCAACCAGTAAATTAAAGTTACTTCTGAAGTGAAGCTGTGCTGAAACTTGTGGCAAGAATACTGTATGTGTTTATTTTTTTTTAGAGTTTTGCTTGATTGGTTAAGGTTTCTTTAATGGAATTTCATGGATTTCGAGTAAGCAGAGCATACAGTTAAATTAAATTGTATGTTATTGAGGAGAAAAGAGTCTTACAGCTAGGACCCTTGAGTCTAACACGGAAGGTGTCTTTGTTACTTGCTTCTTCTACAGACCTCCTGTCATCTTCAGATAATTTGCTTAGGCCAAGTTGTGCCTTAAATAAAGTCAGGATAACTAATTTTACCAGTTCTGCTTTGATGAATGTTCACATTCAGTGTTACTTATTGAAATGCAAGCAAGTCATAGTTAATTTTAACCACCTTTTACTAATGAAAAAGACCTCTTCTGCTGACAGTAATCTGTGTGATGCTGTATCTCCTATATGATAATAGCACAGTTATTGAAGATCATCTGCCATCAGTCTAAACTATCAGTCATGTATCTCAGAAATTATACATGATTTATTTTAGATTTTTTTATTATTTTGAGTATATTGCATGAAACTAAGGCAGTTTCCCAGCAGTAGGCACTATGTCTTCAGATTCTGTTTGGAATTTCTAGTTGCAATTTATCAAACCCAAGCTCTTTGTTGCATGTTGTAAGACAGTTGCTTTAAACATGTGCATAAATTGAGAGACTATTCATATCTTAATCCCAAGAAAGGACATAATTCTTTAGCTTTAAAAAAAACCAACAAAACAACATTAAAAAATATCCAACTTGGCCAGATTATTCTCCTATATCATGAATGTACAGTGCCATGAAGAGTGTCAGTCCTTTTTTTTTTTTATTTTTTCTTGAATGGAGCTGGTAGTATTGAAGTCTCTAAGATAATCAATGTAAAGTAGCAAGGTGGTCAGGGTGGGTAAAGTCATCTACAACAAAGAACTTTTTTTCTTTCATGGTTGGCAGCAGTAAGAAAATCCTTCAAAACTAGAACAGGTGGACAACCATTTTAATGTCTCTTGACACTTGTTTCTTCTGAGCTCACTTCAGTATGTTGCTGCAGTGCTTGCAACTACCTTGCTGTGCTTTACAACAGATCTACTCATTTTCTCAGTCTGGCTATCGCTATATAGCATTTGGCTATTCAGTAGTTACTTCTCACCAGTTCACGCACAGAATAATACAAACTTCACAACCCATTTCAGGTACAGTGGTGCAATGAATATAGGAAGTACTAAAGGCAAAATAGGCAGGAAAAAGGATGTTAGAATTCGGACCACAATACCTTCAGTGCAGCTACTCATGTGAGTAAATGTTTGCAGAATTGAAACTACCTCTTTCACATTGTGCAGTGAACAGTCATTCAAAAAATCCTGGAAGCATACTCGCTCTTCTGAAAACAGGCTGTGCAATGAGGTATATGCCTGTGCTATATATACTTAAGATTGCTATCAATACAATAGTACAGTACTTATCAGAATAAATTTTTTTGTCTCAGTGCTAGCTGCACTGTTGATTACAGTTGCTGGAATAAGTAAACAAGATTTTTGGACATTAATAGTGCTTCATATTTGGCCTGTTTGGTTAACTTGACTAATAGCCCCAGAGATTACTTGAAAATACTGTGTTCCTGCTGGACATGTTCCCTGCTTCTTTACAGGGCACAAAATAACTTAAAAACATAGCCATCTAACCGGCAGTGGAGGAACTATCCTCTTTCAATTATGTGCATTAAAAAAAAAAAAAAACAAAAAAAAACCCAAAAAAAAACCAAACAACAACAACAAAAAAAAAAAAAGAAAAAACACAAAGCACCTCCCCCCCAAAAAAACCCAAAGAACCAAAAAAAACCAAATCAAAGACAAAAAACACACAGAAAACCAAACAATCCAGCTATATCTGTTCAATGTCATTTGCTGTGCGATAACATAGGAGGAAAGAGCCCCCTAATGGCTTCAAGTTATCTTGGAAAATAAAAATATATTTCACCTTCTGTGAGTTCAAGCTGCAAAGCAATGCAAAATTAGTTTCAAGACGGCTAGAACAGCATTAGAAACTCAAAAGAACATGCACAATTTGTGATACGTAACTTCTTAAGATCTTTCTGATTTTATTTGTTTGGGGGGGGGGGCTTTTATTGTTTGGTTTTGTTGTGGTTTCTTGTTGTTTTGGGTTTTGGGTTTTTTTTCCTTTTTGCTTTTTTTCCTGAGGTTTTGTTTTTGTGGATTTTTTTTTTTTTTTTTAACTAGTTTTCCTATATCTGACAAAAGAAAATGCTTACACTGTAGATCTTTACTGGGGAAATTAATAACATATTTTATGAATATAAACTGAAGTATTGTTTGGGCTTCTGATTTTGTTTTGTGTTTAATAATGTTCAAATGGGATATTCTCTTTGGGTAAACAGATAGTTTCTAGCAATATTTGGAGTTTCACAGTTAGTATGTAACCTGAATAGTAACAGGCAATAATCTGGTGAGTAACATATTACTGTCTTTGAAATCATAAAATTAGCATGATTTTTTTACCAGTCACAAAATTATAAGCTATATTTAGTGAGCATGAGTATAATAAACAAGGCTTTCCAGAGAGAGAAGAGAAAGGTAAATCAGAGCTATAAGGCAGCTTTTGAGCATATGTAAAGGATTATTTTTGCAAGTCAGACTGCACATACATTATTTTGAGGCAGGCCTTACGTTTTGTAGCAAGCCAAAGTACATTAGACATCCAGTTGTCTTATCTCCTCACCAAATTCTGTCTACATTTGGTGGATCAAACTCTTAATAACCAGGTCTTCTTTTACTGGTAAAATTTTCTGTTAAAATTTAAAGAGTTTCTCTCCACTATTTATACCCAGATTCTGACACTGACTCTATATAGTCAATGTATGCAGTCCTCATCTTTGGCAGTATTTTATGGAATAAAATACCACTTAATGAATTCTAAAGTGGTAAAACATGCTACCTTTAAAGAATTTCAGGAAGCAACATTGAAAATGCTGATGTGGACCAATTGGATAAAAAAAAATAAGAACTAGACATTATTCACAGAAAAATAAGAAATAATAAGGTCATAATGCCTAAGATCCCTAACATTTGTAATGTCTTTTATAAATTATAAATAATAATTTTGTCAGCTGTGGAAATTTCATTTCACATTTAGGATTTTGACACATCATTAAGTGTTTCAGTATGGTGCTCTATAGAAATTTATAAAATATCTTGGTAGAGGAAGAGAAGAAACTGGAGTTTCTAAGTCAGACAAAGCATTGGAAAGTTGTACCTGGCAGAGTGCAAAGCTGCTTGAATGCTTGACTGAGTAGGCTGATGCCATTGCTTTACTTAGAAAGAGTAATCCCAGGGATATGCATGATTATGGAAAGAAGCAGGTATATGAAAAACTCCTTTCAGTTTGGAGCAAGGTGCAGAGTGCACAAAATGATGAGGAAAGTGGTTTGGATTACCACAGTTCGAAGGAATGTGTTACTAATGAAGTGACAATGTTGTATTCTTAGTATTATGCTCCCATGGACTGTAAATACTGAGTCAGTCAACTTCCTGACTTGCTACATAGCCAAAAGCTGGGTTATTTCAGTTTTAGCTTATCTTCAAAATTATAGCAACCTATCACACCAAAACTCTTTTCAACAGAAGCCCAAGGAAATACGTAGATAGTTTATGTAGAGCTCAGCAGTTAGGAAACAGTAGTGTCAATACTACACCAAAACAAGCATTCAGTCCATGGGATGGCTGTTTCAAGTGTGCAGCACAACAGAATATCCTAGGTTTCATATTTCAGGTCATAAGCCTTGATCTTCAATTTGCAGGCAAAATGTTAATAATAACTACTGTATCTATCTAGAAAAAGATGGCAGTCTAATGCCATATTATTTAAAGCAGAACATGTTTGTGCAGCCGAGGTAAGCTTGCAGTCAAAAGACAGATACTGTTTCAAAATACTGACAAGCATAAAAAAATCCTCCAGGTAAGTTTTCTCTTTACCTTCTAACATGTAAAATAATGAGTCAATAATATGAGAGGGCTTGTATGCTCTGATTACTCCAGGCTGCTTAGCATGTGCGGGACAACTTACATTAAAACATCACACAAGTAGTTAGAAATCATCTCTTCTAGCTGTTTCATTCCCATTTACTTGAAGGGTAAGTCACAGTAAATACAATGCACAAACCATGTCCTGTTCTTAATCGTCTTTGGGTGTACATAATATTTGATACGTACCATCTGTGAGTGGAAAAAAATTAAGTGCAATACAGCATGCAAGACAGAAAATGAATAATTCTTTTTATAGCTACTCAGAAAAGCAAAGAATAATTTCCTTACCTGGAAGACCAAACTCTGTATATCATCAGTGATGTGTGGGCTAAGAGGACAGGATGAATTTTTGTCTTCTGTAATAAGCCTTTTCTCAGAGATGCAGAACATAATATAATAAACGTAATTTAAGTGAAATGAACTATTCCAACGTCCAGTCTGTTATCAGTTGCGCTGGATTAGAGCTGGCATCCTCTTGCAGATGAAAAAAGGTAGCTCAGCAAGTTATCCACTGAAGGAGCTCAGTATCAGTGTTATCAGGCACCAGCAGTCACATACTGATGCTACACTGTGTACAGTCTCCCTCTATAGCGCGCTTTCTCTCCTTGCTCTCCCTCTCTCTCACCCTGACGTTCACACAGCTCCGAGTCTGAGCTCCTTCTGCTGCTGTATAATCAATCTAGCCTGTCTGAATCTAATAGTCCTCTATTTAACCAGCCAATCAATAGCACAGATTCTGCTGCTGCTCCCCGGGGTCTTTTCCAGGAGTGGTGCAAACAATGGGAGTTTGGCCAGCAGTTTAACCAAGTATTTTTCATTATATTGTCTCCCTTAAAGGAAAATTGTTTAGGAGAGCCCAGGTTCACGGCTATCTTTCTGAGTTTTTTTTTCAAGAGAGTTATATAAACATGTACATTGAACTGCACTACAAATTTTTATCCTTTCAGCTTGTTTAGAAGACGTAAAAAAAAAAAAAAAAAAAAAAGAAAAAAGCAGAATACATTTAAAAAAAAAAAAAAAGGTGAAAATGCACACACATCTTCCCCTCCCTCCAGTTTAGAAATGAACCTGCGTGGCAAGCCTTAGGCTCTCTATTACATAAAGTCCAATAGCAAATGCTGTAACTTAGACCTTTTTATGCCAAGTGTGGAAATCAGGCATAAACTAAGAAGCAGGAGAATTGTGCTTCTAATTCCTATCATCTTGAGCTACTTTCTTTACTGTTTATGCTTCAACTTCTCTGATTGTTATTTTTCTTTTTAAGAAAAGAATGTATAGAGACAATGTAGATTCAGATATAGGAGGACTTGGAGACAAAATGTCAACAGATGGGATAGCTTTTTCTCATAAAATAGTAATCAGGACTAACTGAAACATGGAGTTATCAAAAAATAGTTGTACTTTAAAAACAACTTTTTAGTTGAAGTCTTTTACTACACTGTGTTCCCCACATATGGAGGCAACAGACTGTTCTTTAGTAGCTAAAACCAAAATTTCGGGATGGCTATTGTGCAAAGTGAGATTTTTAACACAACAGACTGACATTCTTTTTAATCTTATTTTTAATTTAGGGACACTAATCCTAAGAACATTGGTTTGCAACCTGGTCATTCTGGTTGCAATTCAAAATTATAACCGACTTCCATGTTGAAGCAATGTGTGGGAAAGTATCTACCATAGGATGGACTCCAGAAGGTGGTTTTTGCAGGTTGCAAGTGCTTCCACATCACAGCATATTGGTGCTATTATATTGCTGTTCTATCATTTGAAACAGGAACTGTAACTAGAGAACACCATGCGTACAATGCATTTGGTGGTTTTCTAGAGAACATACTGTCCAATTGTTGGTGGTGAACTCATATTTTTTTATCAGAAAATCTGCCATTAAACACATTTATAGAGCTCTATCATATGGTTTATGACCTGCATAACCTACCTAGCAATCCAGGCTTCTTGGATAAACAGAAGCCAGTGCTACCAAGTCACCAGTTTTATGTTACTAGTCTCTTGAAAATTCTAGTCAAAGAATGAAAGACAGCAGGCAGAAAAAGACCCACTATTAAACCGCAGTTTGTAACAGAAATGTATCGTGTTCATAAAAAAAGTAAGTGACACCTCTAAGCTTATTCAGAGATACAGAGCTACTGGGAAAACATTTCTGTTTAGTCTGAGTGTTTACACAAGAGCATGTGTAAGGTCACATAATGGCAGAAAATAGCAATATAATGTTAACAATATAACATTTATGCGCTTGAATCTTTTTCAGTGCACATACAAAATGAAAAAAAAATACAGGAAACAAACAATAAAGTCACAGAACAAACAGCAAGTTCAGCTCATCCGTTCTTAATATGAAATGTCACAGTATCAACTAATGATCTCTGAGTCCTTAGTTGCATATGGAATACCTCATTAACTGCAGCGTACAAGAAACATATAGCCCATGTCTCAAGTGTTTTAAGTGGTCTGCATCAGCTAAGTAATGTTTATGGATAGAGAAGAAGGTTAAAATCAGTAAATAAAAATTAAGATGGATAGAATTATGGTCATACAATTGTAGTGAATCTGCTAGTGACAGTGTGTAAGGCCTGTATTGTATATGCTGGAAGGGCCATTAGGCTGAATGGTGCTCTGCCGTTAAGGAGAGAGTGGGAACTGGGATGGATAGGATAATTTAAAGATCATTCTGGACCTCAGTGAGAAAGCCCCAATAGCAAATGATGCAACAAAATATCTGCTTTAATAAGTGTGAATAAACAGTACTATACATAGAGCTGTACTGGCAACCCTTTCGTGCAGCACAGATCATGGGTGAATTTTCCTACAGCACACTGAAGTACACTCCAGCCATGGAGAGGTTATTTTCTTCTTCCCATGCTGTTGTGCTCTTTATTTTCTGTAACAAAAAGAATTACATACCATTTCCAGACAGGCTGGTGTGTTATTTCTGTCACAACACTCACCAGTAGACACCAGGCTGGCATGGGGCACACCAGCAGGTTCCCTTAAGCCATGCAAACACATGGGCTGCCCTAGCACTAAGTATGGGGCCCAACAGAGCTGGCACAGCTTAGCCAAGATCTCTAACAGTGCTGAACGCAGTGTTTACTGCAAGGCTCCGAATGTAGATGGAAGGAACACTGTTGTGGAGATCAGAGTGGAAGGAGCTTACTTTTAATATGCTTTTCTGAATTTCTTCTTCCGGATAAAGTTCCAGCTTCTTTCTACATGGAATCTGATCTAGCCCATGTAAACCAAACAGTAGTTATATGTGAGGTACTATTACAAAATTATATATTGTGCAGTTTGATATTTCAGTGTTTGGTTTGCGTTTTTCAGCTGAAGGCAGGAATGTCAGTCTCACATTTTTAAAAAGAGGATGACTCTAAATCTCAGGAACTAGCCTTTTGTGCACACACTGAATTAATGAAAATATGAAACCATTGAAAAAATATTTACTGAAATTTTAATTGTACTTTGGAAACATAATTATCACACACATACGGGATAGCTTTAGATAGTACATTGTCATGGGTTCAGCAGCAGCAATCTTTTTTCTCCTTTAAGTAGTAGCTGGTGCAGCACTGTGTTTTGGATTTTTGGCTTAGGAACAGTGCTGATAGCACCAGTGTTTATAGTTATGGCTTGGAGTGTTTA
>JASSUY010002164.1:7924-28654 GCA_032466535.1 Forpus xanthops
CTCTCTCATCCTATCTTCATAGGGGAGGTGCTCCAGTCCCCTCATCATCCTCGTGGCCCTCCTCTGCACTTGTTCCACCAGTTCCATGTCCTTTTTATGTTGAGGACACCAGAAATGCACACAATACTCCAAGTGAGGTCTCACCCACACACCTGTAAAAATGGCCAACTGCATGTGCAATTGGTGTTGGAACTAGATCTTAAAGTCCTTTCCAACCCTAACTATTCTATGATTCATCCTATCAAGTCTCGTTGCTGTTCTTTTGGTCTAGGGACGATGGAGAGTCATAAGGATTTTTCTACAGACCTTAAGAATTTTAGCAATATAGTTAAAAGAAGTGACCAGAATTTCACCCATTAATCAAGTGACACTGTTTAATTTCTAGTGTTGTTAGTTTATATTCCTAGACAAAGTTCTCTACCTTTCAGAACTGGAGCACAAACATGACTGTGAGTATGTGTAACACAAAACAGTTTTAATCCTGAAAATCTTAAGTACAAAATTTCAAATTCTAATATGAACTCTAGAATCTCAGAGTGTGCATCTCAGAGATAAGCCTACATAATATATTTTGAATTAAATGCTAGCAGTAAAAAAGAAGCAATTTGTGTTCTAATACTGTCTGTCTCTCTTCCTCTTTTAGCTTGATATCTGGTATCACAGCAGATTTCTGCCACCAGCAAGGTCACGAAAACACAGACATCTCAACACTTACTGACTATAGCAAGCACTATTGCAAAGATCTTTATATTGGTTTGATGGCTTTTTTTTTTTCCCAAGTGTCTCATATACAAAATAATAGCTAAGAAAAACAGAATCTTAAAAATGTACAAAACCGGAAACCAACATTAAAATGATCCAGTTAACGAAAGAAAATTATAGCATACAACCCTAAATGCAAAAAAGTCAGAACACCATCATAAAGTCAGACATGATGACTTCATAGTTTGTTGTTCTGCCATGATATACGCTAACCTACACCTGCAGAGGATGCTGTGTGCCAAGCATAGCTGTAGTAGCTTAGCAGTATATTCCACATAACCTCTACATCAAGCACAGAACCCATCAGCCTAAGGCCTCACAGCCTGACTCAACTCCCCAGCTCCTAATGAAACACAGTATCATTGTGCTACAAGGTTTCTCAAAAAAAAACCCAAATCCAAACTCCTACACTTCTTGAGCAAATAAGCTTCCAAGTTCGTTAAGCTTAAGAAGCCAATTGTTTCCCCTGCCATCTGCTAACTTATTGCATCCTCAAGACTTGCCTCAGTCTTATGCACCATGGTTACTGGAATATCATCTGTCCACCCGCAACCCTGACTGAGTATTTTTAGACACCAATTAGTAAACAGGCATTTATAACACAATTTTCCCGTCCTTGTGCTGCTATATACAAGTCCTCAGCTGTGGACCACCAGAGAACCCAGCCCCACTGAAGCAGCAGAAACATGAACAACCATGATAATGGGGTAGGAATCCAAGCCTAACCTGGCGCATTAGCTGATGAATGAAACCATATACTACAGTCACATGAGATTTTTCTTCAGAGTATGATTTTCTTTCCTGTTAAAATAGTAGACTCCCAGACCCCCATTTCAAGATGATGTGTAGCTCTTCCAAAGAAGACAAATAATAGAAATAATTCTAATTCTTTTAAAAATAAGATTATCTTCCCAACATCATTTAATAAATATGCTTTTGAAGTTTAGGTTTAAGTCCCCTTTCCGATATCAAAGTAAATATTTTTTTAACTGCTACAGCCACTGTTTTGTTTTCCCACAGAAAATTAACTTCTAGATCATGATGACTCAGTAGGCAAAACTAATTCTTCCCTGATCACCAGAGCCTGGCAAAATTACACTGTGGAAGAATCTGGAACAAACATTTCTATCTAAGATATACCAGCAGGAAAATGCCCAAACACTTCAACCTTCCCCTGTTTTGGTCTTAAACTGTTCCTGCACAAGCATTTTGATTCTAAATATAAATAAGCCTATAACAATTATGAAAACAGTATCACCTTTTGGAAAGCAAGGATTTTTTTCATACTGCTGAGTGAACAGCACTAAAGAATATATGCCTGTGATCCATCCTAGCCAAAGCCTGACAAAGGTAACTTGACCACAGAAAATATATTTGAAGTAAACACAGTTTCATTTACTGAGTAATTCTGAACTCAAGTTTTCACATTTTTTATTCCTGCTGCCTAACTTTTAGCTGTAGACAGAACTTCTGTATGTCCATCTGGATTAAACAGTTTTAGATTTTTTAATTTTTTTTTTTTCTTTTTTTTAATTCCTGTTACTCCTTCCTTGGTCACAAGAGGTGTATAACAAAACCACAACACACCTATGCTAATGTAATTATTATTTATAGTGATGTAGTAACCAGACACCTCAGTCAGGGGAGTACACTGCTGTTCTAGATAAAAATCAAAGGCAGAGGCACAGATGATATTACTTTTGAGGAGCTGAAGAACTGGACTACAGCAGGATGAAAGACGTAAACATCCTGAGGTTTGGATCGCTTTGTCATCTGCTGCCTACAGGAACTGCCTTGCAGCTGTCTGGCAGCACACCACCACAGAAGGCCAACACTGCACCATAGCAGGAAGCGTTCCTGAATCCTGCTGCCAGGAGAAGCAGCAGTGCAAGAGAAGATGTTGGCCACTACTCCAGCAATTCACTGCATCATCTGAAGTTCTCTGAACTAGGAGTTTTAAACACAAATGCATGAAGATTTGTATTTTGTTAACTAGACAATCTTCCTGATAAAGGTTGTGTATCTAAGTCCCTTGAGAGTACATGAGAGTTCAGCATATATCAAACATAATGCTTACTTCAGTGTTGCCTTGCAAGTCCATAGCTTTGGATGTGCTGGCTCTTACCCCTCTATTTCACAATTATCTTGCCTGTAAAATGGATGCATTAGATAATCAGGTGGCTTGGTAGTGGGTTTGTATCAATTATCACAATGCAGTTGATAAAAAAATAAGGACAGTATAACAGAACACACCATACTTTGCAGGGAGGGAAAATTAAGCGCACCTTCCACATCTAAAATACATTGTAGGGCATGTGATAAGGACAGTTACAACTATTCTGAAAAAGCCAGTAATTTATCGGGAACTAGATCTGGAAAAATATCTACAGAGGACCTGGCTGTGTGCCTTCCTATAGTAGATAAGCAGGTAGCCCGTTAAAGCCACTAAAGAGTACTTGGCACTAATACTGCTAACATACACTTGTAGAATTAGGATCTAGTATCTCACACTATCAGTGTTCTAGTACCTTAGGCTTATACTCTGGGATCATGACTGGTTTGGGCAGGACTTCACCTTGGGGTGTAGGGTTGATTAACATACTCATCATAGAGCTATTCATGTTTTATTAAATTAATTTCAAGGAAATGTTTTTTTAGGAAGCATGTACAGAGCTATTTAAATGCTTTGGCAAAACGATACCAGCAATAAAGAATAATATTAATGTTTCCTCTTCTCATTCCATTTATCTTCAGACAAGTGAATTCTAGCCTCAGAACATACAAAGGAAAAAAGCAATAGGAAACTCCTGCTGTTTTGTCCCAGTTACTCTGATTTCGCCAGTCTGTCTTATGCTGCTTCTCCTGGAAAGAGCCCCCCATTGCTAACACAGTTCTTTAAGATCTATCTGCATATCAGTGTTAGTAAAATAAAAAAGTTGCTTGTGAGGCATAGCTCTCCTACCAAACGTAGATGGGTTTTCTTTAATTTCATCTCTGATCTTCACATGAATGCTTCTTTTAAAGTGCCTGTTTTCAGATATTTGTTAGGCATGTGGGAACAACAGAAAATAATTGCTTTGTCTGATAGATCATTTATTGTCTGAGAGACCATTTTAAATTGAAGAGATGCCACCTGCTATGAAGTTGTCTCATTTGGTAAGTGATAATTAGAGGCTGAAACTGGAAATGGCAAGAAAGAAATGTTGATGGTTTCTTGGAATATTTTACCCAGTTTGAAGTGATGCTGATCCAATAATTCCCATTTTACAAGAAAGAAAAGGAGGTGAGGGAGGGACAGTGTGCACACGTGTGTTTGTTGGGTGTGGGTATACTCAGGGAAATATTCAGCAATATGATGGATTGTGACCACAGGCACAAAAGGATTAACATTTTGTATGACAGGAAGCACACACACACACACAAAAAGGCAGTCCTATAACGAGAACTAGAGGAGATCAAACATTTCCTGCTACACAGAAATAGCTAGCACTGTTTCAGATGTACACAAGACAACAGTGTTCATACATCACCAGCACATGCCATTGCTGTGGGCACTTTGCATATGCACCAGATGTGGTATCAAGCTGCTCTATACAGAAGAATCATTTGTCAGTGCTGCATTTTCCACAGACAATATTTAGCATGGTCAACAGCCTTTGTTAAAAGGAAAGCAGAACTGTTAATTCTGTTATTGTGTCACAATACAGAGAAAAAGGAATAAAATTAAAGTACAAAATGACCTATCAAATTTGTTTGACAGGTACTAATTCACTTTGATCTATCCCTCACCATAATTTCATTGGCAGGGAAACCATACATATTTATAAAAGTGGGAGCAGGCTGCTGTTGTTCTGTTTGCAATTTACAGCAACAAAGAATTCATTTAGATTACCATACTTGAAGTCCCAAGGTGACTCTGCTGTGCTTACTGGCCCCCTGCTATGCAGGATACCTAACATAATAAAGAACAAAGCAAAACAATGCTGTACTGCGACCAGGGCTCCTGGGTAATCAATTCAGGTATTTACAGCTGAAACAATAGCTCTGTGCAAATCAGCATCATTACTACAATTTGCTGACAGAAACCCCAGGGAACTCGGGAAGTGTCTGCCTGCAAAGCAGCTGATTAATCTCAGTTACTTATGTTTTGTTAATGCATTATTGTTTCCCATCATAATTAACAGTAAATCATTAAGAAAAGCACAAGGGAAGTATAACCTAATGTACAAGATACACATCTCCTCTACCATCTTCTCTTTTTAAGGAGTTGCGGATTCCCCATTTTCCTCTCCTCCTGGAAAAGCACAGAAAAAAACTGCCTCCTCCAGTATTTTGTCTGACGATGGCAAGGTGTCCCACAGGGCCACATCTTTCATTACTAGTGGAAAAGACTCTAGTTCTCCCTATTCCTATATTTCCTTAATTTTCTACTAACATAAAGAAAATGGCATTTATGCACACTTGAGAATGCGCCCACTGAGAACTAGCAATTCATCTTAAAGAGAGAATAAGGCAGACTGACTTGCTTTGCCTATCCACGAAACAAAGGTGCACATATATTCACATTGAGTGTGAATTGACATTACATGGATTTGCAAGATGGTTAGAAAAATATGAAAAGCAGAAATTACTTCAAAAAGGGATATTTTTTTAACACTTCCCAACTCAAGGTTTTAAGAATGTTTCTACTTACAAAGAAATTAGATTGTCTAGTTGATACACCATTGCCTGTTAGCATTGTCAGAGTAATAGCTGTTTAAACCTACTTTTGCCTCAGTAAATGAATAGCCACTATCCAATTGTTCTTATGGAAATGCTCTTACGTGTTCCAACAGTTCCATATCCTTTTCATGTTGAGGACACCAGAACTGTCCACAATACTCCAAATGAGGTCTCACGAGAGTAGATTAGAAGGGCAGGATCACCTCCCTCAACCTGCTGGTCACGCTCCTTTTGATGCAGCCCAGAATATGGTTGGCTTTCTGAGCTACAAACACATGCTGCTGGCTCATGTTAAGTTTCTCATTGACCAAAATCCTCAAATCCTTCTCCACAGGGCTGCTCTGAATCTATTCTCTGCTCAACCTGTAGCTGTGCCTGGGATTGCTCCCACCCAGGTGGAGGACCTTGCACTTGGCATGCTGAAACTTCATGAGGTTGGCATCAGCCCACCTCACAAGCGCGTCAAGGTCCTTCTGGAAGGAATTCCGTCCCTCCAACATATAAACCGAACCACACAGCTTGGCATCATCAGTAAAATTACTGAGGGCATGCTCAATCCCACTGTGCATGTGACCGACAAACATGTTGAACAAGACCGGTCTCAATACTGACCCCTGAGGGACACCACTCATTACTATTCTCCAGCTGGACATTGAGCCATTGACCACAACTCTTTGTGTGCGGCCATCCAGCCAGTTCTTTATCCACTGAGTGGTTCACCTATCAAGTTGATGTCTCTCCAATTCAGAGACAAGGATGCCATGTGGGACAGTATCAAACTCTTTCTACAAGTCCAGGTAGAAGACATCGACTGCTCTACCCCTGTGCATCAGTTCCATAGCTCCATCAGAGAAGACCATCATATTGGTCAGGCAGGATTTACCCTTAGTGAAGCCATGCTGGCTGTCACCAGACACCTTGTTGTTTTTCATGTGCCTTAGCATGCATTCCAAGAGAATCTGCTCCAAGATTTTGCCAGGCACAGAGGTAAGACTGACTGGTCTGTAGCTCCCCAGCTCTTCCATTTTCCCCTTCTTGAAAATGAGGACTGTATTTCCTTTTCCAGTCGTCAGGAACTTCACCTGACTGCCATGATTTTTCAAATATAATGGACAGTGTCTTAGCAACTTCATTTGCCAGCTCCTTCAGGACCTGGGGAATGATTTCATCAGGTCCCACGGACTTGTGCACATAACATAGAAATGATTTTTCTTCAGACAGTGCCAGCAGTAGCAAAGTTGCTTAGTCAGTGATACTGCTTCACTGCACTTAACGGGATCATAACGTATCCTAGGCTGATAATGAACTGAAGTGTGACTAGAAGTTTTCATGACAACACACATGTGAAAAGTATCTTAGAAAACAGCAACAAGAGGAATAAGAAAAATTAAAAAAAAAAAACAAAAACAAATGAGCAAACAAAGAAAACTGAAACCCTAAAAATAAATTCTCTTGAAGTCTTTGTTTTTTTTTTTTTTTTTTTAGAAAGAACTAGAAATAGGTAATGCTGTGGGATATATAATTAAAAATAAAAATATTTATATACACACATAGTAGCTTTGTGTCCATATTCATTCAGTTTCCTCCTGCATACTAAGTTAAAACTGTACATATTCAATTTGAATCATCAAAAAGATTACAATGCTAGGAAGTCTTTTGTGTTTTAATTTTGGAACATTAAAAAGGCTGAAAAAATAACTATTCTGCTTGTTCGTTGCATATGTATATGGGATAACCTCATAAAAGGTTGTTCAGGCCATGGCAAAGATTTTTTTCCACTGTGTTATTTCCTTATGCTTTGGATAGCTTTATTGGTATGCTCCCGTGTGACGGGTTATCCACCCAAAGCAACTACCCTTCTCCGAAAGAGACACAGGTAAGTCAGTTATATCCCTCATGATTCAACTTGCATTTTCTGTTTCCTACTTTCACTTACTGAACTGTCAGAATCACCATCCAACAGTATCAACTGTTTAGAGAAAAACTGTTGCAGAAACTTGGAAGCAGTAAAGAACAGAAAGTTCAGTTAGGACATATGGTAATTTAATTGTTAGTAACTTAATTTCTCAAATGAACAGTCAGTCTCTGCAATGAATTTCGACTGAAAATGGGGCAGAAGAAATCTGTCAAATAAAACAAAAACACCCGGGTGGAATGAATCATCAAAACGTGAGTAGAAGCTAAACAGTGCACAATCTCCCAGAAGGTGTTTACTGGAGATAAAAACAATTTTGTGGACCTAACAAATGAAATATGAACAATTTTTTGTCAGAAATTGTTACCTTCCATTTGGTCAAATTTAGCCCCACACTAAAATATTACATGCCAAAGGAGATTCATGTAAAACGAATTTTTATGCAGTCAGGGTAAACAGAGCTACAGGCAGCAAATAAAACACAACTGGGATGGAACTCTACATTCAAAGCATTATACTTTAAATTCCAATCACTTTAAACAACTTAAGTCTCACGTAAAATTCAAGAAACAAGAGAATAAATTGTGAAAAATAAGTCTAGGATGACAATAAATAAAAACAAGACAATCCAGCCTAGGAAAGTAAATAAACAGAAAGGATGGAAAAAAATAACAGATTATACTTTAAAAAGAAAGCATGTTTGGAAAACGGGAGTGAGAATCACCAATTCTAAAAAGTATTTTTCTGCAGCCAACTGATATTCGGAGGCATTTTAATTGCACATTGTTATGGTTTCCTTCCCACCCGAGGATATACCTATTCCAGATAGATATGGCCTGTCAAACACACTGAAGTCCAACTGCTCACTCATTCCTCAATACTTAAAGATTTTGGAAGAAGTAAAATACCATCATCTTCAGTGATCGGTTTGACACCTGTCCTCTGCTTTATATGATAGTGTAACATTATGTACTGAAAAAAAGACTAGAGTGTTTTTGAAATTCAGAAGTTGCAAAGCAGACAAGGAAAAATACTAAGGATGGTCAAACAGTATATAATAAAAAAGAAAAAAATAGGTAAAATGGAGTACATGCAAATTTAGCATAAACAATGAAAAAAACCTGCAGATACAACCTTCAAAGTTGTAGAATATAAATTTAAATTGAATATTCCACAAGTCCTGTTCTCAAATTCTATTTAATCTAGACAAAATCTCAGGAGCTTTCTTAGAGAGCAATCTTACACAGTAAAGATAACCTTAACTGTTTTCTGGAGTTTTCGGGAATAGTATGTTCCTTTTTCCTGTTCAGAGCAAGATGTAGCTAAGATTTGTATATGTGATATTATGGAAAGGTCAAGTTTAGGAAATAAAAGTGGCAACAAAATAAGTTGTAGAATTTTATAATTGACACTAACTTGTTTGCAGTTATGGTCAGGAGAATGATCCATCAGCAACAAATGGAATTAAGTACAGTGCAGTGAATCTATCTTCTTCAGTCCTTCTTCTGGGGGTACCTTGTCAAGCGTTACCCACAGTACTTCGCATCCAAGAGGTAAGAGATTATCAGCTTTGTATTTGAGTCAACTGTTAAGCACTGTATTTAAAAAACCTTTACATTCCAAGGCAAACATCTCTCTATTCTGGTCTTTGGTAAAGATAAGATTTATAAATTACTTATTTCACCCTCTTGAACGGCAAAAGTATTTCAGTAGTCATGAAACATCCTTGATTGTCAAAATATACATGTAGGTCACAAAGTGAGCAAAGCATCAGCCACAAAACTGTGTTTTCAGAAATCACATGAAATTATCTCCTTACCTAGAAGGCATCATTTAAAGAGATTTAGAAAAGTAGGAAAAAAAAAATTAAAAAGAAAGATTATTCTGAAGGCAAGAGTTGAGAAGGTTTTAATATCTCACCCAGAAAACTCATATCATTGCCATTTAAAATCATGACAATAATATAGCTATACTCATAAAATCAGCACATAAAATATTTCACTCTATAAGCCTTTCTAATTGTATTTTTTTAAAATCAAACAATCAAAATTGAAGGTTGCCAATCAAATACAAATAAGCTGGAGTGCTGGTGTGCTGGTAAAAGTAAAAACTTGTAGACCTCAGAAGAGATTAAGTCAGGGTTTTCAGGGTAGAATGAGACATAGAGGTACTTGGTACAGTGAGGTTAAACAGACAACAAAACATCAAAAATTTGACAGCAGTGAGGCAAGCTAAGGGAAATAATATCACTTGAACCCAAACTGTTACAAAGGTCTGAAATTTTCCATAGAAAGAATATAACACTGCAATGACAAAGATTACACCATGGCACTCTGAATACACAACTATTATTCTGCTGGTTTTTTGGTTTTTTTTTTTTTTTTTCATGGTAACAACCTCAAAAGTAAACCTTTCACTTTAAAAGAAGAACAATAAACACTGAGGGAGATACTATAACAAATTTTAACAGAATAGAAACAGGTAGAAAAGTTGTAAGTTAATAAGGGAGAAATGAAGTAGCCCAGTTGTAATTTTAATCTAATCAGGGTGGCCTCCTTAAAGGTTTCTTTAGAGATGTCATAGAAGGCATAGCTGGTGGCACAGATTGCTGTCACCTCTAATGCAGCAATGTCTTTTGGGGAAGGTTGTATATCAAAACAACATTTATAAATACAACTTTGTTTTGCAAGTTGCATAGATGACAGCTGAAGAACAGAACATACAGTTGCCCCTGGAGAGGAGAAAACACTCAGGTTTGATTCTAAATTAACAGAAATACAAAGCCAGCTTACTGAAGGACAGCATCAGGTAACTCAACCCATGCAAAACCCTGTGTTTCTACACCAGTCAGGAGTCAGAATGAATCCTGAGTAAATCTGCTGCTGGTGACTGTGAGGATAACCTTCCCAGTATTCTACCAGCATGTGAAGAGCAATATGGGTCAACTTCAAAAGCTATTAGCATTTTGTCTTCTACCTCACATAATTGGTCTAATTCCAGAAAGGAATTTTGAGTACAAATTGTGCCACTGCTATGCAGAAACCACTCATAAATACCATGCAGTAGGGAAGAAGGGAGGGGAAACTAATGCTGTGCAAAAAAGCAGCTATGAAATTATCAACAGTTTTGGACAGCATGCACGTTTTCAAAGGTGGCATTTATATAACAGCCTAATAAATCACCTCGATACCATTGAAATGCAGGTACTGACATAGTTTTAGGCATCAAAGGTGATATGAAGTCTAAATGATTCCCAAAGTAGGCATTATTTTTTTTCTTCCCACACTACAATAACTCAACACATTCTATCTGAACATCTGAGCTGAGCTTCCAGAAGGCTAACTACACATACACAGAGCAAGTAGACTAGCATGTCTGCAGAGGCAAAAAGGATACACATTTATTCAGAACTAAATCATAACTTTATACATCTCATCAGGATTAACCATAATTCCCCAAAGCATGAGCTCATGCACCACAATTGCCCCTTCACATTCTAACCTAGCTAAAGATGATTTATTAAAAATGAAAACAAAAAAAAACCAAACATTTTTTAGTTGCTTAACAGATCAAATTAATTATTCATTACAGACTGTTATTATAACACTGTTATCAGAGATAATGGATTTTGACTATTGATGTGTGTTCAAAATTAATTTCATAACTATATTATTTTTTTTCAGTTGCTCAACATTGATTCCATGAATTGTCAATTGTGTATAAAAACATAACTGAAAATAAATCTTTCACTGTCTTTAAAATACTTTGTGTCTTGGCATGCATCGAGATGCTGCTCCTGCTTTTTCTTTTAATTCCTTTTTGAATTGTAAGAAATTTTGTCCAAACACCCACAGTTCTTCCAGCAAATATTTTCTGAACACTTGCTACTTAAATATACCAAAATACTAAATAGATCGATCTCTTTTTAGAGAGAAGAAAATAATACACAAACTCTCTGCACTGACTCTCGGAGCTAGAAAAAAAATCCTACCCATGGCAGCAATTAACATCCTCGCCTGAAACTGATGTTTAATCCCCAAACTCACACTGAGGAAATAGCTCTTAGATCTTTTAAAGCCAGGGAGAAAAAAACCTCGTATTTGCAACTTGCTCCATGGATGCTTTGTTTGATTTAGTGACTTGTGACCAGAGGTTCCTTTTCTCTATGAAGTAACCTTAATAGTGACAGTTCCTATTTGAAAAGAGCTACAATTTTTCTAAAACCTCAATACAGACTGTACAAGGCTTACTGGCTGCTTGCCTTTTCAAAAAAAAATTTACAATTCAGTGCAGTCATGCCAATTTTATGCTAGCCCCACCGGCATCAAGGCTGTTTAAATAAAAAAATGTATAAAGACTGCAGCCATTCATACAAACTTCTCTAGTTCCACTTACATCTACAAAGCCTTCTAAAAACCGTGTGCTGTCCTGCACAGGGAAAATTACAATTTAGCAAGGACCACCAGTTAAGAAGAAGTTGGCTTCCTTACTTTTCTTTGTTGCAAGTCACATGTGCAAGAAGGTAATGCAAGCAAGCTTTTCAGTGTTTCTCCCAGCACATGAAGGAAGCAGCTGGCATGATCAGACCCAAACTGGGTAGCATCATATTCCTGAATAAAAAAGATCAGGGTATTTACTGCCAAACCAAAGTGCACGGCAACCTGTGCAAAATGCTTAAACAACTCATTCCATCTCCCCGGTTAAACAATGTATAACCACTGACTGACTCGGTTTTTAGCAGGAGGTGTCAAAGTATCTGAAGAAGCCCCATGCAGGTGTAGTGATTCCGGACATTTTTGTTCTCCAATACAGTCAAAAACTGTCATTTGGATTTTTTTTTTTTTTTTTTGTAGTTGCTGCCAAAATTATTCTGTGACAAGCACTGAAAATCCTGAACAACTGGGAAAAAAAGCTAATATGAATACACTTTCATTCTTCTGTTGCTGTATTTAGCCACTACTCACATATTTAAACATATGTTTAAGTGACATACTATACCAGCACTGGAGTACTCAGAACTTTGCAGAAACAAACTTTCATTGGCATCTGACTACATACATGGTAAGAAAAGCCAAACTGAAATAACTGTGAAATGCGATGTTAAGAAACAACTGAAAAGGTACCCTTTTACCTGTACAGTTTTTACTCTTTCATGTGTTAAACATTAAGACAGATATCAGTAAATGCTAAGTGGGAAATTTACTATTTCTATGGAATACTCTGCCCGAGTGACAAAACCTACTATTTAACATTGATATTTAAAACCGAAGACAATACAATACTAATATGCTTCATACTGGATTCTAAAAAAGTCTTCTCTAGTACAATTCACCTTTGTGACTGCACATAAAACATCCAAAAAAAATTTTCATTTTAAAATTAAAGAAATAAAGATGTTTGCTGGTATCAAAAATGTCCTCCTGCGCATTCTTGATAGATCTAATGAAAAGCCCTCTTTGTCTTTTTCCTCCCATTTTCCCTTTTTCTTTGGACTCAAAGATAAACAAATTAAAGTTCTTTGCATAATCTAATAAACATAGCAAGAAGAAGAGGGACAAGGGAAGAACAGGCTTTAAAGGATTCTCCTGCTTCATTAAGAGCTACATACAATCTTATGAATCCTGTGGAAAAGGAAGAAATAACACTCTTAGATTTGGAAAAGAACTAACTAAAAAAAGGGAAAGGGACATTATCATAGAGTAACAGTATCCTGTTCTTGATCAGCAACTAGAATTGGAAGAAATGCTCACTTTTCTGTAACACATTTTGAAATGCCGAAACTATTGCTCTTGATGGTCAAAATATTCATTTTCATTAGAAATATTTTAGCATGCTTTAATGCTAATGCAAATATTTTAAATTTCTGATAAATACCATTTGAATTGTAAATATGTGCAATATATTTCCTAGAAAACAGGAAGTTCTGATATGGTATAAACAAAAAGAACCAAATGTGTATCTCCCTGAACACAAGAGGTCATTACAACGTATCAGGATAAACAGCAAAGTGAAGGATAAAGCATATACAATGCAACTTTTTGTGTGCATACAGATTAGCAGAGATTATCAGAAAAAATAGCAAATGTTAGAACAAAGAGCTCTCTCCAGTGATATTGATTCTCATGATTCCAGATATTTCCAGAAACACCTTACTCTCACAAAAACAAAACAAAAAATAAAAAAATCACCCGAATATTAATATGTTTCCTGTGATAAAAAGAAACAAGCAAAAAAAATGACAAAAAAAAAAAAAACAAACAACCCCCCCCCAAAAAAAAACCAACAAAACCAAAAAACAAATCAACACAAAAACCAACAATCACCCCTCCCCACCCAAGAGGCACAGTCAGTCTACACAATACCAGCTGAAAAAGCTAGACTTTTAAAAATAATCCAGTAATTTATTTTTCACCAAAGTAATAGTCCTAATCAATAACTAACAACATAGACATTTCCTTCACTCCTTATTAAACACAGATAAACAAGTGACATCTGTTATCAAGGAAACAAAACAAAGACACAAAAAACCAGACACAAAAAATAACCCTTCAAAAAAAACCCAAAAGAAAACCTCTTTTTTTTTGTAAGCATGTATAGACTGCTCCTCCCCAGTGAGAACCTGGTCATATCAGTTATTGATTTAACCCCAATGCAGCATAATTCTACTAGGTGCTGAATATTAAAACCGGTAAGTTCAGATGTTAAAATATGAAGAGATATAAACTCCCTCTAAGCAGGAGAACAGAACTAGAAGTTTTCCAAAAGGAACAATGTTGCAAAAAAACACCATCATTTAATACATAACTATTCTTCAGGCTGCTGGACTGTATTACTAGATAAGAATAGGTTTTGGATCAATATATAACAAGTCATTTTGAAACATGCTGTATTTATTGGGAACTCACCCACAATATCAACCACATCAGGACGGATAAGTGGCTCTCCTCCTGTCAGTCGGATTTTTTCTACGCCTTCTTTCACAAACAGTTTGGCCAGAGTGATTATCTCCTGAGTAGTGAGTAGGTGTGATTTAGGGGTGAGCTGAATACCTTCCTCTGGCATACAATACTGACCTGAAACAAAGAATACAGAAATATGTGGGGAAAAAAAAAAGACAGCAGCAGTTAATGTAATATTGACGGGCAAAATGCACCAAGTGCAACTGCCTTTAATGTAACCTGGCTTATCAGATCACACACCAAATCTTAGAAGCAAACTCCTAACAATTTCCTGTTTTCCTTCAGAAGAAAATCCAGGACTCATTTGACAGGTCTCAAAACTACAACAGATCCACTTTGAAGGAAAAGCTGATCTTATTGCTATCTAACCTGCATTCAGCAACACCAAACTGATCTAAGCAAGCACTTGGGGATTGCCACAGACTCTGTAGACATAATTTGGGAACACTTACATACAAGCTTTTATGCTTATCAAAGACTTTGGGTACAAGCATCCACAAGCACCATTATCCAAACCACACAAATTCTCGTGAAAGACCTATCACTCCCACCTGTCTCTAGCAACCCATTAGGCTTGCTCCTCCTTCCCCATCTCACCAGCAGCTCAGCCCCAAATCAGTCTACCTTTTACTGTTACTTTGTGAGGAAAACAGCACACAGTCAACACAGCAGTAAGTACCCTAACTCGGTTCTCGGCCTTCGCACGCCACTGTGTGGCAAAGACATTGTGCAAGGAAGCAGGCACTTACACCTAAGGTTGCATTTCTCAGTCAAAGAAATTCGCAAGTAGTTGTGCCGACGCCCAAAGCTGTCTGTCAAAAAAGCAGAGAAGGGAGCAGCATGTTCCAATAGAAAGCGTCCTCTTCCTGAACTTTGCAATTCCTGTAATGAAAACAAGCAACTGCTAAGTATGCGAATAGTTACCCTGCCAACCTGCTGTATAAACATTAACTTTGAACTCAACAGGCAATTATTATTCCATTTTTCCTCACAGGGACAGCTGCACAAGAGAAAAATGTAACTTGTTTTATGTTCAAAACTGGCCATTTATTAAGTTTCACACCCTACTTAATCGCATAGAACTGTATCACACTTCTCCCTGGGCATTTTAAAATACACTTCTCTGCCACATGTGCTACAGGTTTTTGCACAGAACAGGAAGCAGCTTTTTTTTCAATTGTGTGCCCCTTCACTTTTCAGGATCAATGAGACAGGACCACACAATCTCACTCAGATAAATGAAATCATATAGAAGGGTTTCAGCACGAGAGAACTAAAAGTTGATGGAACACTCGTGTCCCAACCAACTTCGATGTGCAAGACACAATATCTTGTTAACAGCAAACCCAAATTATTGCTGTGTACAATTATGTGTTTCAAGAACACTTCCAACATGGTCTTGCCCAAATCTATACAACACAATACTGCCAAAAAGCTTTTCTCAGTTAAAAGATGACAAATAATAGAGGGCACAGTGGGACTGGAAGAGAAATATATCATCCTGAACACTCTCCCTGTTCAAGCCTGCATGAAAAGATTCAGAATTTTAATGATGTCTTTATTAACTGCCATGAAATGAATATTAAAAGCAATTTCTGTTTACAATTTCTGGGTCTTTTAAAGCAGTCACATATTCTAAAGCAACACAATTTCCAGGAAGTACTGAGTATTTGCCTTCCACAATGAGGACTGATCACTTTAGGTATCAAATATCTCAAACCAGTAGCTGCAAATGGAAACAGATACATTTCAAGTTTATGCCAAACATCTTTAAAACATCATGACTGCCAACACCAGAACACTATAGCAAGGTCTAAGCTTAGGGAGTCCCACTGCCTTTAGCCCATGACTTTCAAATTACCATGTTATATCTCTATTTTTCTACATCTGTAAAGCACAGCTGAAAATATGAAGCCACTTTTGGCAACAATTTCAATACCTTCAGTGAAACATACAGCAATTGAACCAATTCTTATCACAGTAGTGCAGAAAAGCAAAAGTTTACCAGCAAACTTTAATTACTGGTAGATACTTGGTTCAGGCAGTAGACACAAATGCTCACAAACAAAATCATATAAAACCTGTCAAGTTTGGTGTCTTTTCATCATCACAGTTAAGTTAATATTTTATTGAAAGCCAATTTAATAACTCTGACAGAAGCCAGCTGCATAGCATCACAAAAAAAAAAAGGAAAAATTAAAACAGGACCAAAATAATTCAAAGAACTACTTTCATTTTGTCCTGTTAGTTAACCACATACAGACACTTAGTAGCCAGCTATGAAAATTCGAAGTTAAAGGGTTCCTGAGCATACAGTGGACTTCATTTCCAGTGAAGGAGCAGATACAAACCTGTTCCTGGATAAACGGTGTTCACAGGTTTAAAAGGAGGAAGGGAGGGGGGGTGGGAGGGGGGAGAGAAACAGCTGCAGAATTGTGCCAAGTTAAATCCATGCTGGCTAGTCTTGATAGGCTGCAGCCAGCAAAGGATTAAATAAAGCTTTGACATAGAGTTAAGATGCAGAATAAGCAACCAGACAAAATTACGCATTAGCTAGTATTCAAGCCCCTTAACTGATCAAAAGTCATTATTTTCATCTAGTGAAAAGCAGAGCTGTGAAACCTCCAAACATACTAAAATTGGCATGTATGGGATGATGCCAAGAGACTGGGCAAAAAAACACAGCTGCAGCCATCATCTCCCTGGCTCTGGTCATCACTAGTAACTGCAGGAGTTAATCCTGCACAGTACTTCAAAACAGCCCTTCAGAGGAGACAGGAAACAGTCAGCTAAAATGATGAACAACCCTGATACACTTTTTTAAAGCATTTTATTTTGGAAGCATTTGTAAGATAGATTTGGGGGTGGGTGGAAGTCAAAGAGAACACCCTCAGTGACTAGATCAGCCAGGCAAGCAAAGCTTACCTGGGGAGAGTTCCAACTTCAGCCGTCAGGAGCTGCAGCAATTTTGATTCCAGCTGCGCTAACAGCACAGCTGCTGCTAAATTTATAAGCAGGAGCAGTCTTTCTTGGCAGCACAATCTTTCCACTAGCCTCTGAACAATTCATTATGCTTCTTGATCTAAGCAACTTTGTGGTTAGATAAGAAGATCCCTAAGAATATCCCTTGGGAGGGTCAGAGAAGATAAAGGAGACAAAAAATGGCTGTTTCAAAGCCCAGAAAACATCTGTTTACCCCTGATAAAACAGAAGTTCCATGTAATTGCTTTTTTGCCACAAGAAAGCAATCCCTTTCAGTTTCTGTTTTGTACGGGTGGCCACAGCAGCAGATAGATAAGGCCCTCTCCAGGCCTGGCCTTTCCTCCCTGCAGCACCAAAGGTGTCAGCAGCAACCTCTCCACAGCTACGCACGCTGCTTACATCTACGGAGTTTCCTACATCTCCATCTTCTCCAACATGCACCGGCAGCACAAGCCATCTAGATTTTAACCCAGGCCATGCACCTGCACATTATAAGCTCTGCACAGCCTTAGTTTCCCCAAGAAACTAAGTGCTAAATGCTGCCTCTGCTGCAGTTACCGTGTGTTCACTATTTTTGTTTTAAACTGCACAGCTTTCTCACCTGCCTTGATTTCTGATGTTCTCCTTTTTGTTTCGGAAAGGTGTTCAGATTCAAGAGGGAAAGCACTCCCATGCTTACTAAAATTAATTGAGCCTTTCTTGTAGAAGCACTCCTCTCCTGTTCTTTTCTCCAGTACCTCATTTTCGCACCTTTTTCAGGGCCAGGCTTTCCTACCCATTCCACCTGATGACAGAACAGTATAAATATCCCCCCTACCCCTTTTAGAGTGCGCCTTACAGGGAGGGAGTGAAGTGAGAAATACTGCCCTTCATTAATTTCTCTGAAGTGAACTGTGCAGAGCAAGCATTAAAAGGCACTCAGCAGGCAGTTGGTGTCAATATACTTATAGTCCCTGTTAGAAATAACATTTGTTCTCCTGCTGCAAAACAGCCAGTGCTGGTATGGGAAAAACCAGAAACATTTCCAGAGCTACTAGAGTTTCTTTCCATATTTTCCAGCTTCTTGTTGCGTACAAAGATGGGTTTGTCTGTGACAGAAGAACAACTGGAGATTTAAATTTTTAAGCTTAGTTCAGTTTCTGTCCAGTTTGATGTCAGCAAAGAGGAATTAGGAGACACCCATGAGTTCAGTAGCATCAGTCTGAGTTCCAGTGGGAGTGGATGCTGTGTTACCAAAACTGCCACTGCACCTAGCACTAATGCAATTCCATATGGAAGGCCAAATATCAGAGATGGAAATTCAACTGTCTTTCTGGTAACTCAAGGGAAAGATGAAGCACTCTCTCAAGTAGCTGCATGAGTAGGATTTTATGAAGGGGAAGAACAAGATGAGGACCTAGACTTGAAGCCTTCAGAGAGCTTTCAGAGCAGGAAGAAAGCAAAAGCTTCCAGATGCAGTTCCCAGGCTAAAGTGAAAGGGTTATTCAATTCCCTACAGTTGAGAAAGATAGGTAGCTGTCGATATTTTAACTCACCAATGCCCAAGAACAAAACTTTTTCACTTAAAAGCGATGGTTATAATCTCCACTCTCCACAGCCCTCTCTCCAGAGTTGACAGGAGACACTTTTACACATCAGAGGCAGAACCTGACACAGTGGCCTTTATCTCATCTGTGAAGAAACAGCTTCATCCTCTGGGCTGTCAATCCCATGTTCTATACTAGTAGTGAACGAATGAGAGTTTAGATGACTGCACCTAGCAGTTATATTTTGACAATCTGTCAGTCCTTCAGACCTGCCAATTCGCCTGTAATTTCCAGAACTCCTGTAACAAAGCAGCAAAATTGGAAGCTGTCACCAGAGGCATTAATAGCCACCAGGAACACCACAAACTGACAGATACTGGAAATGCTCGGTTAAACACAAGTGGTAGAGCAGTTATTTATCAAACTGAAGATTGAGTATTATACTTTCTCTACCTGACCATCTTCAACTTATCCTCAGTGACACTTGGGCACTGTGAAACAGTAATGCTTGCAAACATTTCTGCACAAGCCTCAGGGATCACCACAACACGTGTACTTATGACACTGCCAGTGCTGCTCCGACAGCCACTGCCTCTTTCAGCTCCTGCAATCCTGTTGGGGTTGTGCATCAGCACTGCCACCTTCAACACACTACCTAACGCTGCTGCGCCAGTATTATGGACACCACCCAGCAAAAGCTCTACTGTTTCATGCCTCATCTTTAACACCGTAATCTGTAGGGAAGTGGTGACATAATGTCCTTGTTCAACCTGGAAATTAGACAACCACAGAGGCTGAAATGGGTCTAAATAGGCCAAGTGCCAGTATGAGGTCTGAGTTTTGAATCCAAAATAAATGTTTTCCTGAGGGCTCAGCAGCTGCTGCCCAACAGTTGACCCCACACAGCATGCTAGAGCTCTGGTTACTGGCACAGAGAACACTGTTCAGTTTGGACCAGCTACCCACAAAATGAAGCTCCAGGACAGAGTTTCAGACATGACTGGCCAAAAATAAAGGCCACATGAGGTTTTCCTAGCCAAGCTGCACTCTGCCTTTTATCCCAGAGGTGAAGACTTCATGGAGGCCATGGCAAATTTCAAGTGGTTCTATTTGAATTAAAGGACCTACATGAACAGATAAACCAAACTGAAATGAAGCTTTGTATCAGGATGGAAGACCTTTACTGGAAAGGATACAACAAAACAGGAAAAAAAAAGTTCCTTACTGTTACTGTTCTCAAGCCTCACTATCTTAAGACTCCTCTCATCTTCCTCCTTCATTTCAGAAAGTTGGTGCTTTTGCATGTAAAGCTCCAGCTTACAATAAAAAACAATAATAATTTTTTAAATACAATGTACTTTTGTCTATTACAGTGGAAAATACAGTGTTGTAGTAGAGATACATAATCCTATACTTTTTTTTTTTTAATTTGAGAATGTAATTTGTACAAGTATCATCACGTGTACAAGGTAACAAAGTCTGGTGCTATCCTGTCAACTGTGAACTAGTCAAGAAATGCTTGAACACAATCAAGCAACCATGAAAACGCCGCTTTCATAGAGCCTGTTGCTACCTGCCATTATGTAGCCTTCGAAAAAGGGACTACAGTCTGAACACACCTCCAGATGTCAACTGTATCTTAAATATCAAGACACATCAGGCTCAAACACTGTAAAACAATCCAATAATAAGCTGATCCAAATTCTAGGGTTTATTTGTAAACAACTTAGGATCAGCTTCCCAGGCATATCTGATTTCACCTTCAAAACTGACACAAATTTTTACAACCTGTCATGGGTTCAGCAGCAGCAGCAGTCATTTTTCTTTAAGCAGTAGCTGGTGTAGCACTGTGTTTTGGATTTTT
>JASSUY010002167.1:0-14404 GCA_032466535.1 Forpus xanthops
GGCATGGTTTAGTGGGAGGTGTCCCTGCCCCTGGCAGGGGAGTTGGAACTAGATGATCTTAAGGTCCTTTCCAACTCTAACTTTTCTATGATTCTATGTTTCTAAGGGAACTGAGTGGAAAGACCAGTTCCTCATATGCTGTACAACAAATAAAATGCATTTTTAAAGCAATCTGTATCACCCAGGAATCACAGAAGCTTGAAACCTCCTGACACACAACCATGAAAAGAAGATTACTACTGGTGCTGCCAGGAAAATTCTTAAGGTCCTTTCCAACCCTAACTATTCTATGAGTCTATGATTCTATGTTCTGCATGACTATGACCAGGGTACTGTTGATTGCATGCTTATAGTTTACATGGTATTCTCTCTGCTGAATTTGAATCCTGATCAGTCACAATGCCTAGTGTTGATGCACCCTTGGGCTCTATTTTGACAATTGCGTACAGTATCTATTAATAAAGCAAAATTAAATGTAGAGGGTATTTTAAGTAGCATATGCCATGTCCCTAGGAGATGGTACTGCAGCTGTAGTGTCAGAAAGGTTCCTCATCCTGCAATGCTGAGGTTGCAAAGGATGTACAATGCTTGGCTTAGGAACTCAAGTGTTCCTAAGCACCGGCATGGCACCAGCAACAAGTGGGATTTAAAGCACAAATCTAAAACTGTACTAGCAAGATTCTGGAAAAGACTTGAACTTGTTGGATGTGAATATGCTGTTTGTCTTAAATCATTTACGCAGCCAGTACTATTATAACCAGCTAGGTTTTCTAGGTTTAAGACAGGAGCTATAAGCTTAGTGTCGAGTTAAATCATTATTTGCCTGGTACACCATCTAAGTTTTGAAACACTGCAGAACAGACTAATATTGCCTTCAGAATTAAGTTTATCATGTTACACTACCAGAATATCAGGCTAGCATCATTAAAGGGAAAAAGAAAACCAGAAAGGCAGAAGCCCGCCACCAGGTCAAGTAGCACTTTTCTTTGAACACTTCCCATCTAAATAATTCATCTTTCTGACCTAAAGATGTGAAGCTTCCTATGAAGACTGAGAAAAGACAGGAGGGAGTAAAACAACTAATCAGTAAACTGAAAGAAATTCCTTAAAAAAACAGAACTTTGGTGTTGTTTTTCATATTAGGAAACTGCAAACTACTTCAGAGCCTATTTTTTTTTTTCACTGTAGAAAACAGGAGAATACACATTGACTTTGAAAAGCATAACTTTGTCTCAGTTCCTTTTTCAAAAAAAAAAAAAAGAAAGAATAAAATAATTAATTTTTTTGATATCTCTTGTTTTCCAGTGGGATAAGACTTTATTATGGAAAGTTTTGAAATTAGCTTCTTTCCATGAGACCGTTGATTTATATATATATCTATATGCCTAATGGCTACATTTCTTCACCCCTTTACATCAAATGGTAAAAATAAAAAAAAAATAATGACATAAATAGCATTGCATCAACATAAAACTGACATAGAAGAGAATCATAATCCTTTGGGCCTAAAATGAATGGCCACTTACTTTGTTAAGGAACTGTAAAATGTTGCAATTATGATTTACAAGCATCTTCCACCTTGTTTTGTACTGGTGCAAAAGACAAGAGTGAAGAGCAAAGTGGAATGAGGTCTAATGAGCAGGGCGTCTGTGTTCACCCATTTCTAGCTCTTAAAACTTCTGAAAGTTAGCTCACAGTGCTCATGCCAGAGATCGCTCATGACTGTTCTTCACATAATAAAAATTTTAGTGAATCCTTTAGTTTAGTTCCTGACTTGCATCTAGTGAGCACTGCATATGCCGTGAAGTTGTTCGTCTTCAGGTAGTCTGGGGCACAAAATTTTCATCTGGAGGTCACCTGAACAAGTCAGTTTCCTGCTCAAAGCAACTTCAACATCAAAGTTGGTCATATTACTCAGGATCTTGTCTAGTTGAGTGTTGAGAGGAGGATGATACCTCAGCTGCTGTGGGCAACAGGTTCCATCGTGTTCAGTTAGAATCTCCCTTGCAACAGCTCTGTTACCTTTTATAATGCGCATCTTCAAAAAACCTTTCACTTTTGTTGATTAATAGTAATCTTTAAGGGTGGTGAAGAGAGTAAGTCAAACCCTCTTATGTCTCTTCCCCTGAAGTTGGCTGATTCATACTTCCTCAATTTTAAGCCAATAACCATCTACTCCAATCCCCTGTCCACTCTTGTACCCTCACGTGGAATCTGTTTTGTCACTCCCTCTCTTATTTTGGTGAGCCCAAAACTGGATACAGTATTCCAGATATGGCCTCAGAAGGGTTGAGAAGAAAAGAATAATCAATTCCTTTAATCTGTCTGCTGCACCAATCAGAGCATAGAGAGCCTTCATCACCACAAGAACACATTGCTAGGATGTTTTTCAGATTGTTTTTCATCAGGCACAGATTCTCATTCTTTATTGAAAAGTTGCTCTCTAGCTAGTTGAACACTGCATATTCACTTGCAAGGTGTTATTCTGTCACGAATGCAGAAATTTGCATTTGCTTTGCTGAAATTTGTGAAGTTTGTTAGCCCATTTCTACAGCCTGTCAAGACCTCTTTCAAGAAGAGAAATTTTGTTTCCTGACCTTTAGCTTGTTGCCTGCTAACTTTAGTTTGAAGTCTTTGGAGCATTCACTGAGATGCCTGGTTTTCTCTGGCAGAGACCATCAGTGAAGATGTTAGGTAGTGCCAGGCCCAGAAGTGACACTAGGGAAAACTGTCCACAATGGGCTGCCAGTTAGAACCAGCCAACTTGAAGCAGTTGATTGCTACACTGCGAAGCATACTTAGTTTTTCACTCAATTTGTGTGCAACTTCACATTGCCTCATCTTGGCTACGAAAATACAACTGCAAGCTTTCAAATGTCTCTCTAAAATCAAGGTAAACAGCAATTCTCTTCTTGTCCAGCCAGGTTGGACATAACCTTGGGTGGCATGGTTTAGTGGGAGGTGTCCCTGCCCCTGGCAGAGGAGCTGGAACTAGATGATCTTGAAGTACTTTCCAACTTTTACTAGTCTATGATTCTATGATTCTATTTCATCACCATTCAGGTGAGGAAGCTGATCCAGAGGTTCACGGTGATCAGGTATGATTTTTCATTTGATATACACATGTGTGTTGTTCTAAGACATCCTAGAATCATGGAGTCATAGAATAATTATAGAATAGTTAGGGTTGGAAAGAACCTTAAGATCATCTAGTTCCAACTCCTCTGCTATGGTCAGGGACACCTCCCACTAAACCATGCCACTCAAGGCTATGTCCAACCCCGCCTTGAGCACTGCCAGCGATGGAGCATTCACAACTTCCCTGGCAACTCATTCCAGTGCCTCACCACCCTTACAGTAATGAATTTCTTCCTCAGATCCAATCTAAACTTCCCCTGTTTAAGTTTGAACCCGTTACCCCTTGTCCTCTCACTACAGTCCCTCATGAAGAGTCCCTCCCCTGCACCCCTATAGGCCCCCTTCAGATACTGGGAGGCTGCTATGAGGTCTCCACACAGCCTTCTCTTCTCCAGGATGAACAGCACCAACTTTCTCAGCCTGTCTTCATACGGGGGATGGTCCAATCCCCTGATTATCCTCGTGGCCCTCCTCTGCACTTGTTCCAACAGTTCCATGTCCTTCTTATGTTGAGGACACCAGAATTGCACACAGTACTCCAAGTGAGGTCTCACGAGAGCAGAGTAGAAGGCAGGATCACCTCCCTCAACCTGCTGGTCATGCACCTTTGGATGCAGCCCAGGATACAGTTTGCTTTCTGGGCTGCAAGCACACTGCCAGCTTATGTTCTTTTTCTCATCGACCAGCACCCCCAAATCCTTCTCCACAGGGCTGCTCTCAATCTCATCTCTGCTCAACCTGTAGCTGTGACTGGGGTTGTTCCAATCCAGGTGGAGGACCTTGCACTTGGCATGGTTAAACTTCATGAGGTTGGCATCAGCCCACCTCACAAGCATTTCAAGGTCCTTCTGGGTGGCATTCCTTCCCTCTAACGTTTCAACCGAACCACACAGCTTGGTGTCATTGGGAACTTGCTGAGAGCACACTCAATTCCACTGTCCATATCACTGACATATATGTTGAACGTGACTAGTTCCAACATCGATCCCTGATGGACACCGCTCATTACTGATCTCCAGCTGGACATTGAGCCATTGACAGCAACTTTTTGTGAGCGGCCATCCAGCCAGTTCTTTATCCACCACCTATCAAATTTATGTCTCTCCAACTTAGATACAAGGATGTTGTGTGGAACAGTGTAGAATGCTTTGCACGAGTCCAGGTAGGTGACATTAAGTGCTCTATCCCTGTCCATCAGTTCTGTAGCCCCGTCATAGAAGGCCACCAGATTGGTGAGGCAGAATTTCCCCTTAGTGAAGCCATGCTGGCTTTCACCAAGCACCTGGTTGTTTGGGATAGCTTCCAGAACCATTTAGCCCATAAATATGTTATACTGACAAGCCTGTATTTTCTAAATCCTCCTAATGTCCTTTATGAAGATATTTACTGCATACTTTGCAAGTATCAGGGACTGTTCTGATTTACCACATCTACTTGAAGTCAGCTTTCTCAGTATCATTGAATACATCCCGTATGTCTACATGGACTTGTGCACATCCAGTTTGCTTAAGAGTCTATCACCTGTAATTCTTCTATTGATGTTCTTACTTCTCCTCTCTAAACTGCCCAGCTTAACTGTGGAAAGTGGAAAACCTGAGAGTAGCCCTTGCTAGCAAAAACTGAGGTAAAGAAAATACCTCAGCTTTTCCAATAATCCTAATTTTTAAGTTGTCCTATGACTCAACAGAAAGTCCATCATCTTCCTGGTTTTCCTTTTCCTGATGTTGTGCATACAGAAGTCCATTTTGTCTTTCACAGACCTTCTCAGATGAAATTTAGCTTTTCCTGACTGCATCACTACCTGAATGGGCAGTGCTTTCATATTCCACTGAGGTATGCTGTCCCTACTTTCACCTTTCATAAGCTTCATTTTTGTGTTCAAACCCAGCCTGGAGTTCCCTGTTCATCAAAACTGGCCTTTTATTGTACATGTGTAATTTCATGCGTAATGAGATGAACCAATCTGTGTTTTGAGGAGGCTATTTATCACAAAGACATTTACAGCTGTAAAAATGAGAATTTGAGTTTCTGGAAGGGCCATTCAAAAAGGACAAGTTACACAGCTAGAGTCAGTTGACACTGTCAGTACTTCCCCATATTGATGGTTGCAAGCGATTATCTTTTAAAAGCTAAAGTAGGGAGAAAGAAAAAAATGGTATTTATGAAACACAGAAGACAAAACTAAGTGTAACTTTGTGACCTAATCATGAAAGAGTTTTTTAGGCTGTTTCAGGGATCTTTCTGCTTTTTAATAATCCCATGTAGGAACATCTAAATCCTCTTCCATTTGTAACTCTTGAGTCTTTTGAAATATCAGTCCACTGAATTAATGTTTTTGATCCAAATCTCCAAGTCCTTCCTCTAACCAATCTTTCATTTGGTTGAACCTTATCTCTGATTCTTTGTCACACCTGCCTCCACTGATATCAACGGTAATACCTCACGTGGCATCTTCAGCAACCTGGAGACCTTTTCACTGGAGTGTGAGTTAAAGATCTGATTCAAGACCTGGAAATCCTTAAATCCTTTTTCTTCATCAGCACTGTAAGGTATTAACTAAGTAAAGTATCAATGCTGTGATTATGTACACTTATATATATATATATATACACACATTTATATATATATATATATAAATGTGCATATATTTTTAATGATGTTACAGAAGAGTTCTAGATTTAGATGAGTAACCAAATTACCTCACTATGATAAACTATCCATTCTGGCCAGCCTTTGCCACTTGCCTTATTTATTCCTCTTCATTTTAAATCTCTGCACAAGCTCTTCAGTTCAGGGATCACTTCTATTAATTTTTATGGTGCTTTCTGCAGGAAAAAAAGAGGGATTATTCCAAAGAAAAGCTGTGTCAGCACAAGTATATTGACAGATAATCTGTCAATAGAATTGCTGGGAGCCCTCAAATCCCTTACAGGTTGGTCAAATGAATATTCAATTTAGGACGATTTTCTCACATTTCATTGACATTTCCTTGCCTGAAAAGCAGGCATCTGACCCAAGTGGGATGACTCAGTGTGAAGCTGTCTTATCGACAATTTATCTTTTTATAAAAATATCCAATGCAATAAAAATGACCTGTCTGTATATATTTTTTGTGCTTGAGGAAAAGAGGCTTCCTTGAAACCCAGTTTCTAGGAGACAAAGAAATTATGATATATTCCTTTGAAAATGCTTATCTTTTAGATTTAACATTTTTCAGGTTTAGAAAATGCGTTGTGTAAATTTGATTTCAAGATAAAGGATCTGTGTAAAAATGATATCATGCATACATCACACAGAGGAATGCGAAGTAGTGAAAAGAATGCCTTAATGTACTCTGTTTCATCTAGATGACGTCAATGCACTAGTATGTATTACTGACCACAGAAGGCCAGTGGTAGTATTGTCATCATGATCAGAACTGTGATCTCAAGTATTTAATCACTTACACAGAAGTGAGAATATATAACTTTTCCTCTGTATGATGGTTTAGTGCATTTATTAAGAAAATATAAAATTAAATATGTCTGGATGCTGAGATTCATCTCTCAAAAGAGCATCAGTAAGACAGTTGATTTTCGGATTTGTAGTTAAATGTAGTATGAAATTAAGCAAAACAAAATAAATAAAAAAACAACAAACAAATCAAACAAACAAATAAACCAAAACAAAACAAAAAATAAAAAACAATCCACACAAAAATTCCTCTTTGCTAAGGTAGGAAACGTATCAGACGGAATACGATGTGTAGGAACTTATACATAACCTCTTAGATACATTACCAAAACCCAAAAACTTCAATATGGGCTACAGAAGAACCACTGATACAGTTTATGTGAAAGTTTAGGTTGCTATCTACTCTTTCAGTGCCCAAATGCAGAGAGCTATTCCCTGTAGTTAATAGTTTAAAGAATTCATTGTAAGAGAAAGGAATGTCACAATTCAGCAGTCATCAGTTGCAGAGAATAAGAAAATGGTAAAATATTGGAGGGGGAGAGAAAAGAATATAGTAATAGTGAGCTTTTCATTAGAAAATCTTGACAAAATTACAAAGTTTTAAAGAGTGTTGCTTCTATTATATATTGTTCAGTACATTAAAAATAGCTGAAAATCTCAATTACTCAAGACATTTCATATATTTAACGGCTAATCATCATTCTTGTATTATGTTTATGGTTTCTTTTTTTGTTAAACTTTAACTTGGTGGGAATGTCTTGCGCAAAATATCTTTGATGTTGCCTTATTTATTCTTCTAGAAATTTTTGACATTTTACTTTTTGTTTGTTCCTTATACTGATGACACATCATCAATTACTGCTACATTAGAGATAAGCCTGGAGATGAGAGATAATCCTGGGCATGGAATGCCAGTGTTTGAGGGATGGCAAGCTAGTAATGTCCTTTGCTCTGCCATTTCAGTGAAGGTAGGGGGTGGACACCCATGTGACAGTAAAGATACAATGGTTATTGATGTACGGAAACCATGAAAGCACCTGAGAATGATCATGTAAGAATTAGGACTTTTCTCCTAAAAAGGGTGGTGGAATCAGTAGCAAAGCAGAAGTACATCTACACCAATGCATACAACATGGGGAACAAAGAGGAGGAGCTGAAAGCCATTCCACAGCAGGAAAACTGTGACATAGTTGCCGTCATAGAAACATGGTGGGATGACAAGCACAACTGGAGTGTTGCAATGGATGGCTATAAACTCTTCAGAAGGGATAGGCAAGGAAAGGAAGATGGTGGGGTAGCCCTGTCTGTTAGGGAGTGTTTTGACTGTCTAGGTGGGTGTTTATAGGTTTGAGTGTTTGTGGGTTAGAATCAGGAGGAAGACCACAGAGGCAGATATCATAGTAGGATCTTGTTACAGACCACTCAACCAGGAAGAAGAGGTCTAGAAGCAGCTGGAAGAAGTCTCTCAATTGCCAGACGCTGTTCTTGTGGGGGACTTTAACTTACTAGATGTCTGCTGGAAACACAGTACAGCAGAGAAAAAAGTCTAGGAGGTTCTTGGAGTCTGTGGAAGATAACTTCCTGACACAGCTGGTGAGTGAGCCAACTAGGGAAGGCATACTGCTGGACCTGTTGTTTGTGAACAGAGAAAAACTTGTGGGTGATGTGATGGTTGGAGGCTGTTCTTGGGCATAGCAATCAGGGAATGATAGAGTTTTCAATGCTCAGAAAAAGTGGTGACTTAGCAGAACTGCCATCTTGGAATGTTTAGGAGGTTGGTTGACAGAGGTTCATTATGAGGTAGTATTTCATGTCAAAGAACTCCCTCTTTGACATGTTTCTGATCACCTCTACATGAGGCTTTGCAATAACTCAACTTGATGATTTCTGCCTATTATTCTTTTTTATGAAATATTGCATATTTCTGTATGCAACTACTATAAATTTGATGCTGTGTTTCTTCTTTCTTACACATTTTCTGCATTTGCTTATATTGCCCTCACAATGGCTTTATTGTACATCCTTAATGCTCATGCACATTCTTCCAATCTAATATTGTTTTTCAGCAGGGCAGCTGGGGTTACAGCAAAATTGGCTCCACAATTTAGTTACTTTCAATCTGATTATTTCTCTGAAACCATAGTTGCAAGCTGTCGTGGTTTAAGCCGTAAATCACTCCACCTGCTCACTCACCCCTCCCACAATCTTCCCCCCCATTTTGGGGGGGAGGGGGAATGGGGAGAAGAACTGAAAGAGTGTAACTCCCACAGGTTGCGATAAGAACAGTCCAGTAACTAAGGTATAACTCAAATCACTACTACTACCACCAATAATAACAACCAGGGAAATACAAGGGAAGAGGACACAACTGCTCACTAATTGACGACCGAGCTGTGAACTGAACCCTTCCGGGTTCCTGCTCCCTGTTCTACATCCTGGGCATGACGTACTGTGGTATGGAATACCTCTTTGGTCAGTTTGGGTCAGATGCCCTGTTTCTGCTTCCTCCCGGCTTCCCTTCTCCCTGGCAGATCATGAGACTCAGAAAGTCCTTGGTCAGACCAAAACATTCTAAACTGTAACTATAAACACTGGTGTTATCAGCGCTGCTCCCAGGCTGAAAGTCAAAACCACAGCATTGCACCAGCTCCTACAAAGGAGAAAAATGACTGCTGCTGCTGAACCTAGGACACAAGCTCAGTTGTTGAACAGCTGGATGTGTTCTGTATTGAAGTGGCTTTGGATCTGCTGAAGTCATGTTGCAAGTGTCCTCTTCATTGGAAGTTTCTCAATCCCCAGGTATACTTCTGATCTTCAGATTAGTTTCTTTAAAGCTTTATGTGAAAATAGCTCTTCTTTTTCTCATCTGCCTGTAAAGCCTTAATGACTTCAAGAAACTCTAACACAAGGTAGCATATTTTTAAAGGTAAGATTTTCCCTATAAAAAAAACTTAAAGAAGGGCTTCCAAAACAGTGTAAAGGTATTCACTGCTGCACAGGCTGCAGCACTAACTTTATGCCAAATTTATTCAAGCAATCCAATTCACACATTTTCATCTCTGAACCAGAAAGCACATATTAGCTACTAGAGACATGGGTAGAAGCTAGGGAAATTGCTTTAGACACTGCTCCTGAAACATTTTGAGAAAGCATAGACTACGGAAAGGAGCGTACTTTGAAACATAAAGAATATAAGAAATTATTCTACTGTTGACTTCAGAGTTATAGAGGAAAAGAGAAACAAACAAATTCTGACGAATATGCAGGCAAAACTTAGGTGGGAATTGGTCCATGACACAGAATGCAGGGGGCACATACGACTGAAATTTCATCACCCAGATTTCATCAATTTAATGCCTCACTGAACTGATTCCACTGGTCACTGTGTTGGCCTTGAACATTTGTAACATTTGAACACACAACAGCTTTACTTTACAATGTTACAATTAAAAAAAAAAAAAAAAAGTTACCTGTATTTCTATCCACAACTCTTTTTTCTTTACTTTATGCTTAATTCACAGTAAACGCTGGATCAACACTTTTGCTTTCTTGTGTTTTCTACCTATTTGATCTTGATTTTTGAGTTATCAGTCTGTGTGTTTGTCTGTCTTAGATTTCTTATGTTGTTCTTTTACCTCTTTGGTTTAAATGCTCCTGCTCTGCATACAAGTTATTTACTATTAGATTGTTGAGAGAAACAGGCTTGTCCTTACCCAGCAGCGTCAGATGTCCCACAATTAATTCCTTCTTTAGAATATAGTAAAATTTTAGAGTTCTAAATCAGAAACTTGAATATCTAATTCTGCTTTGCTTCTTCATTTGTATGAATACAAACAAACAAACAAGCAAAACACAGCAAACACAAAAACCCCCCTTGAATCTTTGGGTGAGAAAAAAAAAAAAACAAAACTTTATATGCCATTATCATCTGCATGAATGTTTCAGAGCTTTGGTTTTACTCAGTTCTTCTCTTCCTTGTTCTCTTCCATTGACAGTTCTTCAGTGCTTCCAGACACAGATAGGCTTTTTTGCATGCAAAGTCAACATTGTTACTGGTCTGGTTTTGTCCACTGGTTTTATGCATCTTCTGGGTCAGAGAGGATATCAGCAGTTTGACTATTGTCACCAAGTTTCATCTACCTGCTGCTGTGCTGCAAAACGGAAAGAATACATGCTTGTCAAAATAGTGTTTTCTTAATAAGGGATGCTGTGTACTCCGTTGTGTTACGACAGTCTAGCCAATTCCATAAGCTGGAGACTTGGATATTTGAGAAGTGCCAATGTAAAAACAGTTCCAGCCAGGAGACATTACAAAATATAATTACCCTAATAAATCGATGCAGGCATTTCTCTGTTCATGATCAAGTTCTGATTTTTGTGCCTCTTTCTAAAAATTATCTTATGCGCTTGCTAAGAAATCAGTTTATAAGTGCTTCTAGAGACAAGCAATTCCTAACCATTTTCTTCCCTCTAAACTTCTCCTCATCTCAGTTTGACTGTGTTGGGCTGGTTTTTTTCTGTTTGTGTGTGTTTATTTGGGTTTTCTTTGTGGTTGATTCTCTTGTAAGGGAAGAATTTTTTTTTCCTACTGTCTCCCATTTTTTTTCAAACTCTAAGCTTGAGATCAGAAGTTATTCAGTTAATTGGACTGGAACACACACCTCCACTGTGTATGATCCTACCTCAGAATGTCTTCTAGTTCATATATGCTGAAGTATAAATAGAAAACACACATCACCACAGGTGGGGAAATTGCAGAAAATGTCATTCAGGAAAATGGCTGTGCACTTTTGAGCTGAAATAATAATGCAACCGTTTAGTTCATACAACTCATATATGCATTGTACGGATGCACTTGAACCCTCTTTGCTCAGATCTGCCTTTTAAACAGAAACTCATTAGGAAAGAAAAAAAAAAAAAGCAAAACAGCCCGAGCATTAAATGAAAGAAATATGAGATGTTGTTTTTTTGTTTGAACAAGACAAGGTTATGAGAGTTATGTTTGTAAAGACAAACAGTGTATTTTCCCTTCAGTTTACTGAATATTAACAGCTATGAAACTAAAAAAACAAAACAAAAAAAAAAAAAAAAAACAAACCCCCCCCAAAAAAAAAAAAAAAACCAAAAAAACACCCACAACAAACAAAATGAAAAAAACAAACCCAAAACTAAAAAACAAACCATGAATGTAGAAAAATCACAAGCTTTTATTACTGAGATATCTTCTTTTACATTTTTAAGCAGCAAACATGGAATATAAATCACTGGTTTTCTGTTCCAAACTATTATAAGAATTCTACAGACTAAGACACCTTTTAAATTTCAGCTGTAGTGTAATCAGATTCATCTTTTTTATTCTGTAGTAAGAAAATAGGATAATTATCTCTCTTTCCCTTGTAATTCTTTGCCATAACTAAGATCCAAAACTATTAACCCATCTTTGGAGAGGCTAGCTGTTCAAGAAAATGAAAGGTAAGAAATGTGAAATTAACATACTGGTATTAGGTATACAATAAGTAATGCACATTTTTGTGCCTCCTCTTGCAGCTTCTTGGTGAAAGGTTTCTAAGGATTAGTGGTAGATTAGCCATGCAGGAAGTTAGAACATTCTCAGATGAAAAATCCAAATAACCATACAAAGAATGGATTATCCCCTCAGTCTAGAAGGGGAAATCTGGTTGATGGTGGTTTTCCTTTGAGGTCTAAGCATGTTCCATGAGGAAAATAAACAGTGCAATAAGATATATATATATATAAGTATAAAAATAAGAATCAATAGAAGTATTTAATCATGAAGATGTTCCTATGCTTTAACTCAAAATACTGAAGAAAATATCAGCAATTCCATGTCAAGGAAGTGAACAGTGTAAAAAACAACTCTTTTCTCTTTTTTCAAACAGTGACCAGTAGTCTTTATTTTCTAATCCTGTGAGATAAAATTGGCAAAATATGAGTGCGTTATGATCTACTGTGCAAGTAAGTAAGTAACCAAACAGAAGTGATCATCCTCTACTCTTTAGAAACTAAATTGAGTGCAGCGTTTTCCAGGATGTCACTGAAATTACCAAGATTCCTACTGACTTCCATAGGAACAGGCCAAAATACATTCTCAGTCATGTATATGCTCTGGAAAATTTGAAGTTCTCTTACAGGATCAACAACTAAAACCTCAGTCATACTCGTACAATAAGTTTGACTACAGAGTTAACAAAATTTTATCTCGGTATGACTTGCCTCAGTCCTATTGTTAGTGAGTGTGAATGTTGTACAATAAGTATTTGTCTAACTCTTCTTTTTGGAAGAGAAATGTTCTTTTGAAATTTACATCTACACATTTAAGCCTTACAAATATAATGGAAATTTCCCTGTAGCACTGTGAAAAGCAGTCTTTTGCATCCCAGCTTAATCCCAGGTTAATGTTTCAACAGTCCTTCATTCTACTGTATCTGACAGGTCAGGATGCAAGCTCTAGCAGTCAAAGGGGCAACATTAAGATTGGAGCTCATCACTGACATAAGAATAAAAAGCATCTGATTTGTGTACCACTTTAAGTAATAGAATAAGTTTTTTCATGCTGCCCACAAATGATACAGTTTTGCTGTTCAAATGGGGCAAATTATAAAAAGTTGTCTTGGTTTAAGCGCAGCAGGCAACACAGAACCATGCATCCGCTAGCTCACTCTCCTTTTTCCTCCTACACTCCTGGAAGGATGGGGAGGAGAATCGAAAGAATGCAGCTCCTGCGGGTTGAGATAATAACAGTCCAGCAACTAAGGTATAATACAAACCACTGCTGCTACCACCAATAATAATCATGATAAGGGAAATAACAAAGGAAAGGAATACAACCGCTCACCACCCACCGACTCATACCCAGTCTGATCCAGCAATGATCAGGGTAACTGCCCCCATTTATATGCCTGGCGCGATGTGCTGTGATATGGAACACCCCTTTGGTTCGTTTGGGTCAGTTGTCCTATCTCTGCTTCCTCCTGGCTTCCCTTCCTCCCTGGCAGAGCATGAGACTCAGAAAGTCCTTGGTCAGAGTAAACATTACTTAGCAACAACTAAAAACAGCAGTGCTATCAGCACTGTTTTCAGGCTGAAAGTCAGAAGCACAGTACTGCACCAGCTACTAAGAAGGAGAAAAATGTCTGCTACTGCTGAACTCATGACAGTCGTATTTCAGGAATTTGTTAAGCTGGGCCCAGTAAATATATAGATAGATGTCTTAGAGCACTTTGCTATGAGTAATTGACATGGTAAACGTGTTTACTTAAGAAACTGAAATGCACTCCTACTTAACAGGGAAATTTGTTACTTTGAAAATGACTAAACAATTTTAATTACAAAGGTAGCTTAGAGGAAGTCTTAAATGCAGAAACACCAATATGCTTTTTAGATCAGTAATTTGTAGAAGTACTATTTCTCTGAGCAGAAATAAAACAACAGTGTGCTTTCTTCAGTATTGTTTGATGTGTAATCTTAGAGATAATGAGTAAAATTTTGCTGAGGTTCTTCTTGAAAAAGCTGTTCAAAACCTTGAAAGGTTTAAAAAGTTATTCCCGGAAATAAGAAAAAAATTATTTACCTTGAAACCAGTTTAATCTGTTTATAGAAAATAAAAAAAAAAAACATTTAGCAACAACCGAAATCATCGGTACTATCAGCTGAAAGTCAAAAACACAACACTGCACCAGCTACTAAGGAGAAATATGACTGCTACTGCTAAACCCAAGTGTCATGGGTTCAGCAGCAGCAGTCATTTTTCTTTAAGCAGTAGCTGGTGTAGCACTGTGTTTTGGATTTTTAG
>JASSUY010002167.1:14504-26307 GCA_032466535.1 Forpus xanthops
CATTTCCCCGGGACTGGGGAAGAAAGAGGGGGGGGGGTGCACAGAACTGTTTGAGGGGCCTCAAACTACGACACCAAGACAAAAGTCTTTAGTCATAGAGCTGTAATTTAGTTTACATAGACCTAATGCTGATTGCGTTCACAAACCCTATGAAAACCTAACTCTGATAGTCATTGAACTTTGAAAACCAGATTATGCAAGCTAAAGATTCCAAAACTTCCAAAAATCTTTATTATTTAAATTTTCCCAGTAATGATCTATGGGACTAGAAAGAACCACTGCAGTGTGTTGAGCAATTAAGTAAAAAATATTATTTTTATTCAGGAAATAGTGCTAAGTATCCATTGTCTTTCCTTTGAGTGAGGAGATTTAGTGAGATACCTGGTTAAAAAAAAGGACAATCAATAAATATTGATGTAAGATTTTATCTTTATTTTAGGAACTCAGTCCACAGGTAACAACTTTTCTGTAAAACAGGTAACTAGCTATCTAGTACTTTGGATACATAGCAAGTTCTTTACATGGACTTAAAATGCAGGCAGATCACATTCTGCACTTCTGTTTGCAGGAAAAGGAAACCATGTGGGCTGAATGACAGAAGGCAGCTGCACAATTCTCTGAACCAGGACTACAGGATACACAATGTACTATCTCTATAGTGTCCCTCTGTTGCAATGGAAGTTTTAAGTTAGCTTTATAAGTAAAGATTTTTATCGCATCGGATTAATAATTTTGACTTAGAACATTCCAAAAATGAGCAAAAGTTGAGATCACCTCAACTGCCGAAGTTAGTCACAGGAAGAGTTGAAAAATAGGCTGCTTAGATGAAGAGGAAAAGTTGGGACCATCTTGTTTAGGTACCTACACTTAATAGAAAAATGAATATTGATGGTGAACTTAGAAAATCTAATTTCAGCCATAGTTTAAGTGAGAAAAATCTTCCCTGAAAAATTAATCTGGAACTGAAAAAAATCTTAAGCATAAAAGGTTTTCCCTAATAAACCTAAATCTCAGCAGTACGTTCTGTTCCTTTAGACTGAAAATGCTTCGATTATTATATTAATTACTTATTATATAACAATCTTTCATTCTGTAAAGTTTTCTAAGGTAAAATTTTCCTTAAGTTCTGTACATGTTCTCTCAGCTTTGTTTATCATTTCACCCAGAAACTGGCACTGTCTCAGAAATCAAGACAAAGAAACAAAACAAACAAAAAAATAAAACCAAACAAAATTAAAGTATAAATATAAAGATGCAAAACCAGCAAACACACAAAATTGTAGCTTTCTAACTTTAAAGACTTGAGAAAGAAAAGGCTGAAAGTATTATAATACGGCAGAAAGTTAAAAAGTACAAAGCTGTGGGAGTGGAATCTTGAAATAAGACAAAGAAGGAAAAAGAAAGTCCAAAAAAGAGAAGTAAATTATAATAATGAAAACTAAAAGCCTCCCTTCATCTGTCTTAAAAATAGACACCAATGTTTTGCAGATTAACTTTGGTTTTGTAATTATGGTCTTACGGAGAAACAAATGTTGGTGAACTAAACTGCTCACTTAAAGAGTAGCTAAATCCATGGCATAGCAGAAACAGCTGTTGCCCATTATGCTTTGCTTTTTGACGATAACTGGTAAGAAAGGTTGGGAAAAGGTGATCATTCAGCACTTTTTATTATGAGGCAATGACTCCAATGATGTTAGCAATATAATTAAAAATACCATCAGTCCTTTTTTCTGTGAAGGCACTTAATGTTTCCATCTCTCCCTGCTGTCCTAAAATGTATTTGCATATGGAGTAGTATTGGAGGTTAGGGCAAAAATGGAGCAAATCAGAATCAAAGAAGATTTTGTGCATTACACATGCAGCCTTAATCCAAACTGGGTAATTCAGTGTGCCTCAGCTACATATTTAAATCAAAACTATTATTCTCATTCACATAAAAGGAACAGTAAGGCTTGCTCTCTGTTATGTCTTTGGAATGCTTTTCCTGTATGCCATACACAAAGGCATATGAATTTTCACATGAATGTCTCCAACTCTCTTTGTCTCTGTAACCATCGCATATAAAAAGAGAACTTGATATGTCACTCTAATAACAAATATCTTACTATTTTTCTGCTGGGTTACCCCTGGCTGGCAAACTTCCATCCAGCTGTTCACTTACTCTCCAACTCCCCATGCATGATGAGAGAAAACGAGAACAAGAATGAGAAAGCTTGTGGGTCTTTGGGTAGGGAGATTGGTTACCAATTACTCACAAGGGCAAAAAAAGACTTTACTTGGGAAAAAACTGTTTAATTGACTGTCAAATAGAAGAAATATTTTTGGGTAGTTGGAAACAAAAAGAAAAAAAAAACCTAAAACTCCATCACTATTCCTCCTTCTTTCCCAGGCTCAGCCTCAGACTTTAAATCTTGACTCCTCTACCTCTTCCTCCAAAAGCACTACAAAAGTGATGGGATATGGGAGTTGCAGTCAATCCCTGATAGCTTCTCTCTGCCACTTCTTTCTGCACACACTTTTTGTCTTTTCCAGCATGGGTCCTTCAGGAAAATCTCCTGTGTCTTCTGTGCTCTATAGGCTTTAGGAATTATCTCTTCCACTGTGGAGCACCTCTTCCTGCTCCTTGCTGTTCCCTCTGCTATTTCTCTCTTTGTCCACCTTCCCTCTCTGCCTCCCTCTCTGTCTATTTTCTGCCATTTCTTTAAATATACTTTCCATTTTAAATACATCACCGTCTTGGTTGATGGGTTCAGGTTTATCCTTTGAAACCAGCTGAAACCGGCCATGTCCAGCATGGTCTCTCCTCACAAAAACCATTCCTGCAGCCCCCTTGAGAAGCATGTCAACATGTTGACACCTGCACCAAAGACAAACTTGTACTAGACCACACCACATATTTAGGATAATGAACAACTTAGAAGGGAAAGCCTGCACATGAAGAGCTGATTTTAAGTTTTTCACGGCCCTTGATAAAATGACTTGAAGGATGGGATGGACCTTTATCCAGAATCAGCAGACAGTCTGGATTCTAGAGTAAGTTATTTATATTTACTGAATTAGTTCAGGAAAGTTTGTTTGTTTTTTTGTTTGTTTTTTTTGTTTTTTGTTGTGGTTTTTTTTTTTTTTTTTTTTTTTTTAAATACAGCTACCTGAGATGCCTCACTCAGCTTTATAATGAAGGTGATAATGTTTATTTTTCTTGGAATCAGCACAATTTATGCTGGTTTCCAAGAAGAATCAAGAAATGTCAAAGCTTATTCCTAGGGCTAGTTTTTCAGATACGTCCCTATGTTTGAAATTTTGCACATAGCACACACGTGTGCTAAACTCATGAGAAGAGTGGGGGAATCAGACCTTTCCAAACCTACAAGGTGCTCCTGAAAACAAGTGAGGGGTCTTGTAGCAATACTTCCCTTTCGATTCCTTTCTGTAGGTGGCACTTCAGCAAAGGAGAGGAGATTTCCCGTTTCCTGATTAATGGCACTTCAGAATATGATAAATAAACATCTTATGGGCTTCAGTCATATTTCAGGACAGAATGTAACTCTTTCAGACTGTTGTTCTCATCTCATCAAGAAGGATTGCATTTGAACACACCATACCATACACAGCATAAAAAGAAAAAATTTCCACCCTGAGCAAGAAGACTTGACAAATCATAAGTCCAGATTTTAAAACAGATCTTTTGGTGATGAAAAGATTTTTTCTTTTTTTGCTTTTATTCAAGATTTTGGACTGTCAAAACACTTTATAAATTTTAATGAATAGTAAAAATGCTGCTATGTTATTGTCCAGATGGAAGGGAGAAAAACAAGGCAGATGTTCACTGAGCTAGGAATCTCTAAAAATCCTTTGAAACTGAAATTGTGGTTTATTTACACTCCTTTCTCTGATGGGTGATTAGCAGAAAAGGCCCTCCTCTGCACTGAATAGATGCTAACCCAAGGACAAAAATAACCCCAACAAACAAAACCCAACACAGACTCAATAAAAAAATAGTATGAACTAAGAAAACGACATAAACTATTGTGAAATTTCCTGTGTGGAAATGCAGCTTTGTGCCCATTGGCTAAAATGAAGATTTAAACATACTGAGTAGACCATGTCCCTGCTCCTTACACTACAGTGTAGATGACCCAAACAACCTAGAAATGTCAGTGAGAGAGAAATGGATTACTTGTCTCTCAGATTTGATCAATTTTTTATCACTAGCACATGTAGACTGATTTCCTAGTTAGAACCAAATAAGATCCTTAGATGAGATATATAAACAAGGAAGTAAATAATTGGAGTATACTGGATATCCCTTTTCAGGTCCTCAAGGGTTTCTGTGGACATTGAGTATACAGGGAATACAGATGTTTAGATCTACTGGATTGCATTCTCTCCTTATCCGAGTCATAAGCTTCAAGTATTGAAGTGATTCCTGAAATCAATAGATTATATTCTAGCCAGCCCTGCAATGCAAACTGACAAATCTTAGCTCACTTGGCACACTGAAATGTATGCATGATAAATCAATTAATATAAATGTGTATAGTGAGAAATGGTTGTTCTAGATTCATTTTACAACTTATAACTCTATTAGATTGTTTATTCCCCATAGGGAATGAATTCTACTGTCTTCTTGTAGCTTGAAAGGAGATAGGTTGAGTTTTCAAGTAAATAATTTGGACGTGAAATAGCTATTTTTCACATGTTAAGTTTATAGCTTAAAATGTTTGAAACAATGAAGAAACTAGATTTCTCTAAATTAAAAAAAAAAAAATAAATCATGGGAAAAATAGGCTATGGGAGTATAGATAGACCAAAATGTTTTAGACTTGAACAAGAGTGTAACTACTGTTTAAAAGGTCACTATGAAAGCATTAGCATTTAATCAAAAATACGAACAGAGTTTTATTTCTCACAAAATTAAAATCAACTAAGGAAATAAGATGTACTTCTTCAAATCCTTTTTAGGGGTAAAAGGGAAAAACACCATATATTTGCATCCAAGAATTTATAGTTGACATTGAGATCTTCACCTTGCAATCAAAATGCTAGTGAAGATTATTACTCCAATTACATTTTGAGACCAAATTATCTAATAATTTCCTCAAGAACGGTCCAATGAAACTATTATATGTGAAATTCCTGCTCTTTGTCTGCCTTTGAGTGTTTCTCTGAATCAATAGTGCTAGGTTTTACTAATAAAATGTAAGGGAGCATTGTGAGAGTTCACCACCACACCACCACTAGGATGCATTAACAGTGGTAGTTTGGAACACTTTCTCTCAGTCTTGAGGTCTGCTTAGTGTTAATTTTTTATCCATTTTTGGTATTTTACTCATTGGCTCACAGAAGTTTGAAAATTGCTCACTAAGTTATAAAGAAACACTGCTGCTGTACTCGAGAAGGATGTTGCTACTTTCATACATAATAAGACAGAATAAATAGCCTGTTAGAATTTGAAATGTATATATATAAAAATAACTATGCAATAATTAGGAAATGTGGAATTGAACTTATATTTGAAATGCAGCATTGTCCACACATAAGGGAAAAATGGACTTGCAGGGCCTCTTGAGGTGAGATGCAGCTGCACCTGGTATGCCAGGAATGTGAACTCCACAGCGGTTCCTGTGGCAACACGGAAGGAGGATGGAGCAGGGTGGAGATCTTGCGGGTAAAGATGGGATCTAGGTGGTGCAAGAAACTGATAAGCTGCATACTTGCTACCTTGAGCCAGCAGCCTGTCATCTTTTGGCAGAATGCTGTCCCCTGTGTGAACTTTGCTTCATTATAATGTCATTATAATGCATTTATATGCTAAAAAACACTCACATCTCCAATGTGACCCCTCTCCAAAATGAGACCACCCCTCTCTGAGCATGCGCTCTGAATTTTTGGTGTCATATACCTTTAAAGTAAAGCGAGAGGGGTTTGCACCAATAATAAAGTATGTATGACTAGTGTCACTCAAGCTCACCTTGAAGGTGAAAATAATATAAAATTACCCAAGAGAGAGAAGGATATTGAGGAAGATACCATCGTGGGCAAGTCAAGGAAGATAACATCAGCAGACTCCTGGGACTGGCCTATGGGCTGGACATTTCTTCCCCCTCCACCAGGGATGCCTGTGGGTAAGACTTGCACTGTAACCTGTGCTTTCCTAGGAAATATAGAGTTACTTTTACTGTTACCTTTATATTTTAGAATCAGGCTGTGTTAACTTTATCGAGTGCTTGTATTCAGGTAACTATTATCCACCTGCAGACAGTATTTATCACCAGCAATCCATAAGAACCTGTACCTGTTGCCTCAATAAACTACACTGTTTCGGTAGCCAGTCGTAATTTCGTCACTGAACGTGACCCCGTCTCTCAGTGTGGCCATACGGGTTCATGAGCACGACTGAACCAGCAGTGAGGTGCATTATCAGTAAATCCGGATCAGATGCGCCTGGACTGGTAGTTGCATATTGGAGCCGTTCCCTGTTCCTTTAATAAGATAAAGGGGTTTATTTTCTCCACTTTAACGCAACAATAACTGATTCTCTTTCTATTTTTCTCTGTCAATTAATGGCCTCAGCTAATGATAAAGGACTAAAATAAAGGTTAATTTCTTGTTGTGAAGTGACTACTTTGCTTTCTCAGATCTCTACAGTATGTAGCACTTAAAGACTTAATCAAAAATACATTAGCCAGTAAAGTTGCCACTTGACTATTAGACAATTGCTATAACAGCTAAAACCAGCATAGGCCAAGACAAGCCTAGAAAACTGCTAAGACCCTGCAGTGTTAGGTCAATACAGCTCCTGTGGTCTTTTACAAGTAGTTGTGCAAGCCATACACACAAAAAGAAAAGAGAACACTATCCTTTTTATTGAAATATTTCTTATTCAGGAGATTTGTTTACGTGTGAAAGATTCTTTTTTTTCTGCCCATGCTCAGATCTTTTGTCTCACCATCTGTCCACAAAGGTTAAAGACTTAGCTGTCTCTATAATCCATGGAGCACTGGACAGGACTCCATCTCACGCCAATTTATGTATTCTCCTCCATTCCCATTCTTAAGTTCAGCAATGCAAAAGGCAGAGACAGTTTTGAATGTTCAGTCAAAGTACATGACAAAATTACCAAAATGAGTATTTTTACAATATGCCATCCAAAAATTCCTGGCTGATACAGACATAAAGGGAAAATTGGTTGAGCCGTAGATACTGCAGATGCTGAGTAAACAAAAGCAAAATATTACTCAAACAGTTTAAAGTAAACAAAACATAACAATTTATTTGCTCAGTATTCCTATTCCAGGATGACAGCTACACAAAATCCCAGAACAGAAAAAATAGTATTAAAATTATAGGGAATATTTCCACACAGAGGTCACAGAATCACAGAATGGTTATGATTACAGGAGATATCTGGGGATCATCTATTTCAATTTCCCCTCCTCAAGCATGGCCACCTACAGCTGGTTGCCTACAATCATATCCAGATAGTATCTGAATATCTCCAAAAACGGAGAATAAGCAAACCCCCAATCAACGTGTGTTCATTCATCCTCAAAATAAAAAACTTTTTTTTCAGACAGAAACCATTGTGTCTGGTCCTGCCACTAAGAACCACAAAAAGAGCCTGGCTCTCTTATCATTTTGCCTTCCCTACATGATAATGGAATCCCCAGTGAGCCTTCTCCTCTCAAGGCTTAACAGTTCCAGCCCTTTTAGACTTTCCTCACATGAGAGGCACTCAAGTCCCTTAATTAACTTCGTGACCCTTCACTGGACTCTCTCCACAATGTCCATGTACCCTTTGTACTGAGCAGCCCAAAACTGGACAAAAAACTCCAAGTTTGGCCTCACCAGTAATGAAGGGGAACATCCCCTTCCTTGACATGCTAGGAGCACTCCAAATGCAGCCCCAGTTGCCATTACACCATTACACTGAAAAGCCCATTTTTGGCTCATGTTACAGCTAGTTTCCAGCAGAAACCTCAGGTGCTTTTCTGCCAACTTGCTTTCAAGCTCTGTGGACCCAGCTTGTTGATGCACATGAGATTTCTGTCAGCCCATTTCTCCAGACTGTCAAGGTCCCTCTGGATGACAGCACTACTCCCTTGTATTTCTAACTTCACCCATGGATGCTTGGATAATGCTTCTTTATCCTTCTAAAGTTACCCATCCTTGCTTTCATCCTCTATATGCTTCCTTTTTGGTGTTTGAATTTTGCCAGCAGCTCCTTGTTCATCCATACAGGTCTCCTAGCATTTCTGCCTGACTTCTTATTCATTAGGATCTAGCTGTTTTGAGCTAGGAGGAGGTGACTATTAATCAGCTTTCTGGGGCTTTTCTCCCTCCAAGACCTTATCCCATTTCCAAGCAGACTTTTGAAGAGGCCAAAGTCTGCTCTTTTGAATGTGAGGGTTGAAAAGTTGCTTTTAAACCTCCTCTCTCAGGATGCTGAACTCCACCATCTTATGGTCACTGTAGCCAAGAGTACCTTTGACCTTTGCATCCTCAATGAGCCCCACCTTGTTAGTGTTTAAAAGGTCCAGAAGAACAACTCCCCTGTTTATTTTCTCCACCACTTGGTGGAGTAAGGCATCACCAACGTGCTCCATGAGTCTCTTGGATTGCTTGTTTCTTGCCATCTTGTCCCGCCAGCAGATATCAGGGTGGTTGAAGTTCAAGTCATTTCTATATGTCTATCAAGGGCCTCATTCACTTGCTCTTCCTGGTTGAGCAGCCTAAAGACACCATTGGTAACCTTTGTCTGATCTCTCTTTAATTACAACCCATAGTCATATTTGGTTCCTCATCCATTCCCAAGAAGAGCTCCATGCGCTCCAGCTGTTCTCTCACATAAATGGCAGCTCCCATCTGTATCTTCCCTTCCTATCCTTTGTGAAGAGCCCTTAACCCACCACTGTAATATTCCAGCTGTGGGACCCATCCCACCACATCTCCATGATCCCAACAAGATCATAGCCCTGCAACTGTACACAAGTATCTAAGTCAGGATGTTTATTTCCATTACTATGCACCTGATTTCATGGGTGGTTTAAAGAGCACTTAAGCATCACCCTGATTTTTTTCTAAGCATATATTAATTTATGTTATCCAGTATTTCTTTGATCAGGTATTTGGGATGATTGGAATGGGTTATCTTTATTTTTATCCTAGGGGTAGAGTCAATTTTCTTTCTTCCAGTTGGGTTTAAGTCAGAGTGATCCTGCAATATTCCAAATAAAGTTTGCTCCTTACTTTTTTTCATACTACATTATCTAGAGGCCCACATCCTAATATCGTAAACCAAATAAAAAAAAAAAAATTTGTACTTTTCATTTACAATTGAAATTGTTGTGTAAAGTTATTGTTGTGCAAATGCGCGGTATGAGAAGTGCAGACTGAAGTCTTATTTGGGTACTGTGCTTCTCAGAAGTGTCCCACTGCATATTGTTTTGGAAACTATGCAAGAACAACTCTATAAACAATTATTTTACAAACAAATATGCTACTACCTCAATTTCAGCTGGAGTAGGGACATGAAGTACTTTCAATGCTTAGATGAAGTCTGGAAGTTAGCAGACAGCCTCATTTCCATAGCAGCCAAATTTTATGGAGCCCTAAGCCAATTATTTAATTAGCTAATTCTCTCAGTCACAAATAATTTGCACATAGCTCTAAATGTCAAATTTGAAAACACTGGGGAGAATTAGTACTGGTAGAAAGTATATTACTGAGACTAGAATCCCCTTACAAGGCTTTTACAGGAAGTCTCAACAGTTTTGACAGATGAAGATCAGTTTGCATTGGTGATTGTATTGAGGAGTGAGAGGAAAGAGGAGGAAACAGTAGTATGAATCTTAACAGATGATAGATGATGAACTTGGTTGCCTAAGTAGTTCTTATAGAGGTATTATGTCTCTCAATATCTCATTTTAACTGAATAATTTCTGGATGTGTGTATGTTCATGAGACAAATAGACTTGTCCAACTTCCTACTGATATTAGGAAAGTGAGTTTTAGATCTTTGGAAGAAGAAGAATGTTTACATTTTCCTTTAGCCCATAACCAGTTTATCTTATTTCACTCTCCAGATTTATTTTGTTTTATGGAATTCATATCTCTTCTGGTCATTAAATGTTTCTGATTGCATAATGCCATATTTTTAAATACGTTTGTCTCCCTGTAGCTTCATCTCTGCTCTTTAGATGGTTCTTCTGATTTTCCAGCACAGAAGAAAACAGAAGCAAAAGGATTTTAAAGCTTTTGCAATTTACTGTACTGTAACAGTAAGGAAACTGGCAAATACCTCTGCTAGTTTCTTCAGCATCCCTTTTTGATGAGTAAGAACAGTCATGCTTAAGAATTGCTCTTCTAAGATTTTCCCCTGCACCTGCAATCAAGATATTTGCAAGAGATTCCCAAGTGTTGGCAATACTGGCATTAGGGGGAGGTAAGAACAGAGAAAGAAGCTTTGGAAAAACTCCTGTGGCTAAGCATTATGCTTTTCTCCCCATTAGTTGTCATTCCTCCAAACATTTCCAAAATATCTTTGCAGCAGCTCCTTTCCCTCACTTAGCACAATCTTTCCCTTGCATGTGTCTAGTTAGATCTCTTATTTTCCTTAGGACTTGTGTCATTTTTTTTTTTCTTCTTAGCAGCTGTGATGCTTTTCCCTCCCTGAAATACTTTTAGTCACCTCTATCAAGATGATAGCTGCTGAGATTTCAGGAGAAAAAAAAAAAGCCCTGCTCACAAGTAAGAAGACAAAGGTAAATCAAAGTTGTCAGCATTCAGCATTTTCTAAGTCTCAGACATTTAAGCCACCAACATGGGATTTTTTTGGACAGTCTGAAAAACTGATTTTTGAATACTGAATGATTGCACAGAGGTAACCAAAAGGTTTTGTTCCTGATAGGGTTTTTTTTTTCTGCCTTTAATGTGCTTCTCTGTGTGACCTGTCAGCTTAAGAGCAACAGTTAACGAACTATGATTTGGAGACTTCAGGCACAAAGGATTTAATGTATTAGGGAATATTGTGTTAAAGTTATGTATAAGCAAACTGTGTTGACTTGGCTGATAGAAACACAGCACTTTGGAGAAAGCCAGAAAGGCTTTTCTGCTGCAATTTTCCATATGTTCAAAACAATGCTAACAATTCAGGTATATGAACATATTCAATAACCCAGATTACCTCATCAAACTTTGTGCTATGTAATGATTTATCTTATAGTTTCCTCTTTTACACAAGAACACACACTCACACATATACACACATAAATATTTTTCTTCAGCCATCATCTCATCAATGTTTGGGTTCTGCTTCACAAATAAAAAGAGCAGGCTGCAGAGCTACTGTTATTAACTCTATTCTCTGTCTTACTATGCTTATCTCTTCTGCAGACTAAAGGAGAATTAAACCACCTCTGTTATATTGTCAAAATGCTAATTAAAGGAAGTTAAAACTAATATCAACAAATGAAAGTTTATCATGAAAAAAAAAAAAACACTCAGAGAAAAAGAAACAGATGCCCAACAATCCCTAATCTTTCTAGTTTTACACATAATTCAACCCTTATATAAATGCTAAAGGTAATATTGTCTCTGAGAACATAGATGTTTATCCCCCGGTGTCATGGTTTGAGGCTTTCAAACCCACGCAGCCACTCTCTCTCACTCCCCCCTCTTTCTTCCTCAGTCTGAGGGGATGGGGAGGAGAATCAAAAGAATGCAACTCCAACTCCCACAGGTTGAGATAAGAACAGTTTAGTAACTAAGGTATAACATAAATCACTACTGCTACCACCAATAA
>JASSUY010002169.1:0-58997 GCA_032466535.1 Forpus xanthops
GGGAGAACCAGCAAGGCAAGAGAAGAGGGTGAAAAGTTTAACCCTAAAAGTCTGTGAGGTTACTGAGGAAGACTCTTCATCCCGAGACCCCTGCCCGAGACCACCAGGAGGCAGTGCGCATGCGGGAGGGACTTGTAAAACTCAATATAAACCGAGAGTGTTAAGAGGAGACTCCCCACGCACTCAGCGCTGTTTGGTTATCTCTATTCAATAAAATTAAAAAAAATGCAAAGTGAGTCATTTATCACAGGTTTGATTTAGATTTCAAGATGTGGTCTCACATTCCAAAATTAGATTACTAAACCAGTGTTTACAAGTGTTTTACTGTTTTACTCTACAATTGAAAGTATTTTCATATTGTGGTAGAAGAAAAGCTAGGCAACCTTCTTCCATTAAAACTTGGCTACAGCAAACAGGTCGCATCCCACTTGTACTGCACCATGGATGACAGCTTTGCAGGTGCACCCCTGATTTTCAAAAGTAACAAAACGAAACCCCCCCCTCAAAACTCCTCCATATAAAGATGAACCTTAAAAAGGATCAGTAGGTCTTAAAAGTGCAGATATTGCACATATTACAGTTGTAATGGGCTATGTCAAGAACCTGTGAGATAATCCTCTTACCCTAGCATCACAGACATTCAATTTTATGCTTTGAAACAAGTCACTGAATGAATAAGCTGAGCTGGCAAAGCACCCCAGCTGTATCTGAGATATTATCCCAGCTGCACTGCATTTTAAAAAGCCCTTCTCTAAAATACTGAAATGAAATACAGTATGCAGATTGTTTCTACATATTCTTATTTCTGAAGAAAGGAGAAAGTAAAATATGATTGACAACATGGTATAAAATAGGATATTCAACTCATTATCAAGTGCTTTAAACAAATCAATACCTCCAGCATTCTCATGAGAATATCTCTACCATTTCCATTTTCCTGTTCACTTTTAGACCGGATACAGTCTACCAAATTTAGTAGAAGCTTGCAAGACATTGTCTGGATACTGCTAGGCAACGACTCATCATCAATGTTCTTGGCAAATAACTGGACAGCAAGGGAGAGATCATTGAGGGGTAGATGCTGACGGACATGATGTACCAGGTCTGCCAGTGTACTATACGCAAGTGGTCTATCAGTGAAAACAAGAAATGAAGAAAACACATTGTGGACAATTCAGATTGTTGTTAATTGCTCTTAACCAATAATTACTGCCTGAAGCTTTTTCCAAGATTCTAAATCCACATTTTCTATTTTTATATGCAAATCCCAAATTCACACACGCTTTTTAATTACACGAGAGAATTATAACCTGTACAATCTAACCAAAGATTCATTAATCTGTCCCACAACACTAATGCTACCTCTCAGACCTTTTTTCCATGTTGACAGCATCACCCCCAGAACACACTAACATCTACAGTTAAGAGCAAATTAGCTTAAGCCACATTTTAAGAAGCATTGGTAACCTGTTTCACAAATGATGATCACTGATGATTCGTGATTTCAAAAATGGTGATGAAAGAGATTTTAAAAATCATTCCTTTTTAAATACCAGGTTTAAGCATCTAGGGGAGAGGATACTTCTAAATCTAATCCATGTTGTCTATAAGGTACACTTGATTCTAAAGCAAGAGGAAGTAATTCTCCCTTTTGCATATTTTCATTTGATCAGCAAAAGCACATAGAAACTATATAAGTATCTACTGAAGTCAAAGAAAGTAAGTATTCTCCCCATTTATTTTTCAATTGTGAATAAGTTTTAAAGTACTTATTGTATCTCATTCAGATTTTACACTGCACACAAGATTTAGGCAGCTTCATGAAATATGAGGAAGATACTGAATTGATTTCACAGTAACGACTGTTTCAGTTATGCTCTGCAATTTAAAAAGTGAAATCATTTTCATGCCCTTGTTTACCTCATTTTGCCCTACACTCACACTACCATGTTGCAGCATCAAAGTGCTCAACAACAAACACTCTACAGCAACAGAAGGCCTTCCAATACTGGAATCTAATAAGATCAGTTATTTAAAGCAAAGACTTAGGACCTTATACAGACATTACTGTAAACATTAATAAAACTTGAAAGAAACTAGCCATGGCAGGTACTCAGAAAGCTAATCCAAACTTTCTGTCATACCTCAGTGTCTCTCGGGCAGTGTATCCAGAGCCAATTAGTATAGATTCATCAAAGAGCTTGTCCATACATGGAATAAATTCTATATTAAAAAAAGGAAAAAGAAAAAAGAAAAAGCTATACATGACTGACAAAGGAAATACTCAAAATAATACAGTTAAGCATGAAATCATGTATATATTTAAACCTAAGTGAAAGCGTTTTGATTACAAAATTCATTCCTGAAGCTTATAAAAGGCAGTGTCTAAATGACACTTGTAAATGAAGGAAACTTCCAATTAATCTCTTGTAACTATGAATTCCACTGACACTTGCTACTTGAGTAACATTACAGTACACAAAGCCACAGCATTGATACAACAAAAATAGCTATAACTGGAAAGAGAAAAAACATTATTCCCATCTTTGCAGAACCTTTTTAAATGCAACAAATGAGTTACTGGAAGGGACAAGTTTTTTTGTCTGTCATATCATACAAGCTCTATCCCAACATATAAGGAGGAATACATGCAACCCAGTGTTTAGGGGAAAAAAAAGGAAGATTCCAGGAATAAAAAAAAAAAAACCAATGAAGTGACAAAGTAAGACTGAAGAAGCATTTTCTTTTTTAAATTTAGAAATCTAAAAGTTTACAGAATTGCTTCTATCACTCCACCCTAAAGGCAGCTGATGGAAATGGCAGGCAGGATTAACTGCTCTCGCCTCCGAACAATGCAACAAGCTAAACCTCATTAAAAATAAGCAAAGAATTAGAGAAAGAGGAACACCCAGCAACCTTCAATCTCCACAGATTTCCAAACAATATTAAAGATTAAAATCCAGCATTTTCTGAATGAAATCTCAAATGGACAAGGAACCAGTGAGGTCCACTTAAATCAAAGGGACAATATGGTAGCTTCTCTTTGCTTTAAGAGGATGTCGCATTCTGCAAATTATGGAGGAAGATAAAAGGAGAACATTGGCATTGGTTTTTGAGTGGGGTAGAGATCTGAAAAACTTAAAAGTGGAAAACGCAAACAAAGAACATGAATAAGGATTCTAAATGCAAAGATAATCCATTATTTCACAAGGCAAGCGCCACAACCTTGTCATGAAATGAATAAATTCAGTCATAGTCAACAAATAATATTATGGAGAAAAAAAGCTGAGTCCCAAAAACAGTAGGAAAGGAACTTCCTTTGACCATCAAACCACTCTAAAAAAGGAATTACTCTGAATTGCACTGGTGTGTTACCAGAACAAAGAGTTAAAGACACAAATCCTGTCCAAAAAAAGTGAAGGAAATGCAAATTGAAAACCAGTATTGAGTTTCTATGTTTTGATCGCATTTAACATTAATATTCCTATGTTTTGCTATTATTCTTAATACGAATTAGTAAGAAAAATTAAAACAAAGCAAGTAATAATAAATTGTTTACACCAGACTGCTGATTGAACTCTCTCATTAAACATAAGAATGTATTACATTGAAATTAAGAAGTGTTTGCAATGTTAAGTCATTAGAATTTCAGAAATGCCCCACAATCCATTCTAGTCTTTGAAGGAGACATCTCTATCTTCTATGCTAGCCTCTAAAACCTTCACCTAATATTTATGTGCATGCCACAAGTTGTACATAAGAAATACTCTTGGGGTAGCGTTTACAGTGATGACAGTAGAAAGAGTGAGTACAGTTTCACCTTCACTCTCTCTTTTAGAATCAAAGTTTCACATAGACAAAATGCATCACAGTAAAATACATGGCATTATTCATTAACACTCAATCAACACAGAAGACTCAGTTTGAAATATTATTTCACTGACAACAATGACAACTGCAAGACTGGGAAATATGAAACACTTCTCTCGGCACTCAGTTTGCCAAATAAGTTGAACTGCACCAACAGAATGACCAAAGCCTCATCTTCTACAGCTCTCTACACATTTTGTATCCCACTTCTCTTCCTCACAGTCTTTATTCCTCCTAACATATCATGTTCCCTCTTCATCTTAACATGAGAGCAGGACTGGAAGGATGAGTTATCAGTATGTATCCTAAAACAGACAGTTGACCAAGAGCAATGAATGTCTAAGCTCACACTGCTGTTTATTCCTCCAGTGGAGACACTAACTCATATTTTGCCCTCTACCTAAACAGTAAAGTTCACAAAGGATGCAGAACATGAAATCTTTAAGACCTTGCTATTATGCTGAATTTGGCTGGAATGGGTCAAGTTGAGAAGTTATTAAGAAGAGCCTGAAAACTGTAGAACAATTAAGCTAATTTCATCAGAAAAATAGCCAAAACAGCTTTCCATGTAACCACAATACTAAATTCCAGAACTCTGTCTGGAGAAGAAACAGCTATGTGAAGAACTCAGCGCAGCCTTCCAATATCTGAAGGGTGACTATAAGGATGCTGAAGAGGGACTCTTCATCAGGGACTGCAGCAACAGGATAAGGGGGAATGAGTCAAACTTAAAACAGGGGAAGTTCAGATTAGATATAAGGAAGAAGTTTTTTACTGTGAGGGTGGTGAGGCACTGGAACAGGGTGCCCAAACGAGTGGTGAATGCTCCATTCCTGGCAGCCTTCAAGGCCGGGTTGGACAAGGCCTTGGGTGATGTGATCTAGTGTAAGGTGTCCCTGCTCATAGCAGTGGGGCTGGAACTAGATGATCTTAAGGTCACTTCTAACCTCAACCATTCTATAATTCTAACTAGGAAACATGCTATTTTTTTTTGCAAGCTAACAATAACTGTAAGACATCACACTGCCCCATAACGGCTGTTAGCAGAGGAAAAGAAATGGGACCACACAGTAAAGATGAAAAGATAGAAGTTAATACTTTACAAGGTACACTCATCTCCAATTTGGCAATTCTGCCAAAACAGAATATAACCACCAAACCTCATTAATTCAGGCAGACCAAAACCAGCTTTCCTCTGGCTAAAGGCAAATATTAGGTATGCTGAATCAAAACTATAGTATCAGGATTTGACAGAACTACTTCCACTTAGGTTAACAGATTAGTATTTTAAAGAATCCATACAATTATAGGCATAATTACAAACCAACACAAATGTTTATCATCAAGTAGTAATTAACTGGAAGAATAGATACTTGGAAAGCTAGAAAAGCCACCTGCTCACTCTTCTAACTTAACTCAGATGACTTTATTTTATTAAGGGAAAAGAAAAAGTCAAAACAAAAGAAAACAAAAATATCACACCCACTCGAAAAGCAATCAGAAGTATGGAATAGTCAGAAACAAATAATAAGCAACAACAATAATGCCCCTTAAATACATACAAATAGGTAGAAATCTTCCTATTTATAGAACCATTTTTAAAAAGTACTACATACGGCTCCTCAAGTCTGTTGTCAAGATGTGCTTAGCAGCAATCAGAAGCTCCTTCCGGAGGTGTGCAGTTTCAGCTGGACAATTGGAGAGCAACTGCAACATTCCTTTCACCATTTGCTGAGAATATTTAGCCACTAATTCCTACCACAGAATAACATAAATAAAATTATTATGACATTCTACTTCAAAGGTGTGCTTTACCTTTGCAAAGGAACATTCAATTAAAATTCATTTGTTTCTCTTTACAAAGTCTACTTATAAAACTAAAGTACAATAGCCATTCTATAAATGCCCAGGGTAAGAGAAACAGCATGTTTTTACTATGCATTCACATGAGAATACTTCTGAAAGGACAGCCAAGTATAGCCCTGTCCTCAGCTTCAGAACACACTCTTGTCTTCAATCCCTGATACACTGCAGTCATGCTGATCACTTGCCTAAAAAAGTAATTAGAGATCTAGCGCACTAGCAGTAACAAAGCAACAAAAATGCAACCTACCTGGTAAATTCTTATGATGTAAGCCAAAAAAGACAATGTTTTAATTTGAGCAGCGATAAAATCGGCATACAATTCCTTGTTATAAAGTTTATGTTGCCTGAAATGAAATTGAACAGCAGTTACAATTTTGTTCCTCCTCTTTAATACCTTCTTTCAGAAAATCCACAGAAGGTTCAAATTACACCATCCTGTAGTGAGCTTCTTGCTTCATAAGGAAATAAAATCATCATGGGAGAGCTCATTTTCAACAAGCTCTATGCCATTTCCATTCCCAGCATCTTATGCTCCAAACAGAAATTCACAGCCCTGAGGCAGCCATACAGTTTTTAACTTTCTACAGAAAGCCAAGGCAATACATTAGCATCAAACACTTGGCTCCATTTTTCTCCCAAGCAATATTCTCTCGCACAGACTCGTCTGTCTGACTCAAACTTCAATCATTTATACAGATCATCCAGGCAGATAGGAAAAGATGGAGATTTTACTCCTGCTGTCCTGCTCAGCAACCTCTGCTCTTCCTTATAAACATCCATCTGAAGCACAAAAAGCAGCGCTCCTATCTGCAACATCACAAGGCTCCACCTAAGCCATTAACTCAGGACAGAAAAAATGTACCCCTCATGGTAAAGATTAAACAACAGCTAGTGTCCTAGCTAACATGGTCTCCATCACATACTATTTGTGGTAATACAGATTTGTCAGGAACAATACAGTAAGAATAGAAGCAAAAAACACAGGATATAAGACAAAAATATTCTGGGCAATACTGAACAGCAGATTTAAGTAGCTTATCCCAAATGACATCAAAATACCTTTTAAATGCTCTTACCTTGCTTGAGCAGAAACTTGTATTATAATAGTGTTCATAATCAAGGGCACAAATTCAGCTACTACATTATGAATGTTCAATTTGTAGAGCTTAAAAAAAAAAAGTATTATTAGAGAAATGTAAGGTCACAGTTGCAGTCAACTTATTTGAGAGGTAATCAGAAAAAAAATCCCAGCAGCTTATTTTTAGACCATATTTTAATCTCAAAAATACACTACATTAATTTTTAATAATGTGTTAGCCAGCAGAAATTTACAAGCCATTTGGAATAAAAAGCATATAACTATTGATATATACACAAAATATTAGATTTTACTAACCTGATACATAAGGACAACAATAATAGGTAGCTCAGCCAAGACCTTTAGAGATAATGATCCTCTGGGAATTATAGAATGCTGAAAGAACGAATACGGTTATAAACAGTTTAGTTATTAATTCAAAAAAGTATTTGAAATACATTTTCAAAGGAAATACTCAGTTTAATTGCACTATATTTAGTGATAATAACATTTTAAAAGCACAAAGCCATTTGGTATTATATTACATAAAAATCCTGTAAATATAGCTGCACAGAAAAGTTTCAGTCAGCTTCTACAAATAAGTCTTGATAGGCTTTCTTCTTGCTTGTTTTTCTTATCACTTTTACCTGCCCTTATGATTTGGGATACTGTGATACAGACAGCGTCACAGTTAAAGAGTAGTTGAATACTCACTGTTCTTGTTTCACTATCTTCTCGCTCAGGGTTTACTTTCACCACAATTGTTGTAATCATGCCAACCATTTCAGGAGTAGGAACAGTGTTCTCTGGGATCACCTGAGGATTCTCAAAATACCGATTCTATAAGCAAAGAGCAGAAGAAAAATATAATGATGTTAATAACAGTCAAAAAGCTATTTATCTAATTGGAATTCAACCATATAAGTTCCCCCTACAATTAAGTGTGGGCAGTTTTTAATTCTCTGCACATGATGTTCATACTGCAGGATCTACTAGGACTACAGACATACCCTGCAATCTTCCACTACAGCAAGCAGCAAAGAAGCATCCCCAACCAAGGTGGTTCTTTTGCTAAAAAAATCGTCCAAAGAGATGCTCTGTGTCAGTGAGGAGAACAGGCAATGGCCTCCACAGAGATCAAGCAAACTGAAGAGCTTTGCCTGCTGCTAGGAAGTACGTCACCTTACCCTTCCCTCAAAAAGATATCTCGCTAAATGGACACCACTGCAGTCAACTGCTTTACTAGACAAGTTTACCTCAAGTTTACTGCAGTTTGCTCCTACTAGTAATACTGTGCTATAAATAGAAAAATCTAAATCTTGTTTACAAGTATTTTGTTAAATGTTTTTCTTAAAGCTATATTTACTTTGCATCACAAGATACAAAAGTAAGTACATTAATATCTTTCAAAGAGAAAATTAAGAAATGAAAACTACCTGTCTGACTATACATACTATGGGTATTTTAAGAAATAAAAAGCTTACCACTACTTTTGGAAGTTCCTTGTAAATCTGTTTCACAAAGTCCAAAAAATGATGAATCTAGTAAGTAAGAAGTCAAGTTTACCATAAAGATAAAAAGGTTTCCACTGTTTTAGAAATTCTGTATTAACAGTACAACTACATAAAATCTTTATAGTTACCACTAGAGAATAATTTTCATGTTATTTAAAAAGACTCTGAAAGCACTTAATTATTCCTTCTGTTTTGTCAATATTCATTCAAATTGTACTTGGAAAGAATCCAATTTACCTATCATCTTAACACAATTCCAATACAGTACTATCAGAAACAATTACTACAAACCAACTAAGCCTTCCCAGGAGGGGAATGAAATGAAAGAAAGCCACAGAATAAAAATGAAAACTTTCAAATGCTCCTTCATGAGTCACAGAACAGCAGGGACGGGGGGGAACAATCATAATACTCCTTTTCCAGGAATTGTCCATCATATACTAAAAAGTCACCAATTCTCTTCCCTTCTGTGGATATTTTATTCCATAGTTTAATCCATAAACACTTTGTCCATAAACACTTAAGGCAAAAACAACTAAGCTTTAATAGTTTGGGCTTTTCCCCGGGGTGACAGCACTACGCAACTCCCTTTTAAAATTACTGTAAGGTAAAATACATTAACAAGTATATATATGGTTACCACAATAGGTCAGCCAACACAGAAAGAACAGCAGGAAAAAAAATCCAAACAAAACAACCCACCTCAACAAAATACCAAGACATTAAGTTCTATACCATATAGCAAGATGTATGACCTACTTCTTGAGTGATAGCTGGCCGAAACTGCTTGTGCAATTCAATAATTATTCTTAAGCAAATCAGTACATTTTCTTCATTCTCTGTCTGAAAAGAAGAGAATCTTTAGTAAGCCTACTGCTGCATTCTTCAACTCCTGCATAAGTACTTCAAAATCCTCTAATATTATGCTCAGCAACCTTCAAATGCCCCATTAATATTTTCATGAGCACAATGACTTTCCTTTGATACAAAATTACTTTGCAGCCTTAGAGCATGGCTAAAATTAAACACCCCTACTTGAACAAAACCCAGAAGTTTCAATCACCTCAGACCATCAGACTTGTTTCTACTGCCCCACAGACAGACACACAAGTGTGTTTATTTACACACTGAGACATCTCCAAATAGAGCAGGTTATCTCCTGTGAGCTTCAAAAGTAACAAACAAAACAAAGTCTCTAGAATAAGGTATCTGCCCGAAAATTACTAATGAATGAAACCTTATCTAGCATGAGAACGTTCCTTGCGTTTGTAAAATCCAAGTTTCTAAAGGGCAGAAGAGAAGAATCAGAAAACCTGTAGACTGTAAGATATCACAGTGATGAAGCCTAAATACTATGCCCTTCCACTGCTGCTCCAGAAGTACTGCTATTCAAAATCCTACTCCTAGCAATTTTTGGAGCTGAAGGAAGAAAACAAAAATTTGAAACAGTCGTAAGAGAAATAAAAAGAATACCTCTAGAAATCGAAACATCACAGACAGGATATTTTTGGTATGAAGACGAAGATGTTCATTTGTTGGTATTCTGTGAATTATTTCAAGCACCAGCTTTCGGAGTTGCTGAAAAAAAAAAAAACCCACATTAGAAAAAAAAAAAGATAAAGATGTGACAGAACTTTTTAGAAGCCCACAAAAAAAAAAACTCCAACCAGTTAAGCAGTTGTGACATGTTTTCAGCTTAACACTTCTGCACGCTTAAGAAGAAAAATGCCATTTTACTTTGTGTGGACATGGTAAACCCCAGAACTATGAATTCATGGAACACTTCAGAAGCTGGTTAAAAAGAATGTTTTAAAGCACAACACAAAGTCCTCCAGTGGTTAACCATTCACAAAAGGTTATATACAAACACATGATGCTTCCTACTACCCACACATGTAAGTCAAATTTGACAAATTTACTGTGGGGAAAAAGGAAATTATTAGACTATTTTTAAGGAACTCAAGTATTTAGTGCAATAGATTCAAATTCTGCCTTTCATTCCACAATAAAGTCAGTAATCTGTAACAATCTATCATATTTCAGTGAGAAAAACAATTCTGCTACACATAGTTTTTCTTTATTTTTTTGTACAAGCCCAGATTTAAGAAGTTTGTGACTAACTCGTTTAGAAACTGGACATTTTCAATTTCCTGCCAAATGACAGATCTATTTTTAAGAACAAAGTCTATACATACATCAATTCATTAGGTTAATGAAGTACCAAACAAGTAGTCTGTTGCATACATTGCAAAAACATAAGAGATGCTCTAGTCCTTACCTGTGCTGGCTTCTCCTGCAGAAACTGAACTTCTCCATCCTGTAGAAAGGTGAGAAACCTAGGGATTATGTGTTCCAGGAATGTAGAATATTGAGGGGATGATGTCACATTCTAAGAAGCAAAAAAGGAAGATTAGATATTAGGCTACATTCAAAGCCACTATAAAACATTTTAAGTAACTTATTACTTTCAGTGATTTTGCAATTACTAATATACTACAGAGCACAGTTAGTGAAAAACAAAAGTAAATACAGATTAATCTCTCTCCTTCAATCCAAATGGACTGTAAGACGATTATTTTTTTTTTAATATACTTTAACACTGTCACCTCACACAGAAAATCAAATTGCATAACATACAGGTACTTTAAATGAGGGGGGAGAAAAGTGCTGTAGATGCTCTTGAACAAGAAAGATTGACAAGCACACTCTCATTTCATTGTTTTATGATTCCCAAGACTTTTCAGGCACTGTTAAACTGAGATTTTAGTTATTTCTGCAAATGTGTACATGCATGCATACATCACCCAAACTAATCATTACATTGTGAAAACAGTATTGCACTGCTGTCCACTTGTGAAGCCAGAAATCTCAGACAAGCCAGCTTCCTTCATCTGCAATTGCTGCAGCCGCCTTAAAAAAAGATCTCTAAGCACCTACTGTGAGGTTTATGTGAAAACTCAGCTGCAGTTTTATGCACCTGCAAAGGCAGTTCTCTCAAGCAGCTCTGATGCAGAAGCACACTGGTCAGTTACTAAAGATACATCTAAGAATGCAGTGTTCTTTTGAAAAATCTGTCTGGGCATTGCAGGGGTTTATCCACCCTTATTTATTCCTTCAATAACACAAAAGTTTTATAAGGCCACCTCCTTTTATAGATTTCTACTGTTATTCTCTACTTTGAAGTAAGGTTTTGTAACATGCAACCATAAATTTCATTACATCAGGCACTACATAAACAAAAGGGTTTTTTTATCTCAAGGGCTTTCAAGAAAGCAAAAATATCATAAGAAAGGCACAAAGCTTTTTAAATGCATGTGCTAGCTTTGGCAGGGGTAGAGATAATTTTCTTCATAGTAGCTGCTATGGGACTACATTGTGGATTTGTGATGAAAACAGTTTTGATAACACAGAGACACTTTTATAATTGCTGAGTTTTACACAGTCAAGGCCTTTTCTGCTTCTCACCCTAGAAGGCTGGGAATGCACAAGGAGTTGGATCCAGGACAGTTGATTCAATCTGATCCCAGGGATATTCCATATCATAAGATGCCATGGTCAGCATACAAAGCTTCCCTTCTGATTCTCTCTCCCATCCCAGCAGAGGGAGTGAGCGAATGACTGTGTGAGGCTTAGGTGCTAGATGGGGTTAAACCATGACAATACAAGACAGGATAGTATGAACAATAGCTTAGCTTGTATCTTTTCTTCACCTCAAACATCTTCCAAAAAAAGTCTGTCTGCATCTTCTCCTCCTTCACCTCCTTTATAGTCTTTCAAATTCTGCATGATTCCTAACCTTCTCAAATTTACGCCACGAGAATAGTTCCACTTTGAAGGAAGAAAGGAATGAAAAAATACCCAACATGAAATGAAACAGGTATTGCTGCATTCTTGGAAAGTGGCTCACAAATCCACTCCAGGAAAAGTACAGCTTCACAAATCCAGCTTTAATTTCTGACAGCGCCTTACTAATAACTGCTAAACAGCAAGGACCAGAAAATTAGCATCATTCCTGCTACCTACATGAACTGTACAAAAAACTAAAACCCCCACTATTCTAACAAAGTTCAGAATAACACTGCTGGCACAACACATCAGAAGCAGCAAGGGAGGCTGATTCTAGAAGTATTTTCTCCTCCAAGCTGGAGACTGGGAAGACAATAAATACACTCCTCTTTCCCCATCTGGAATTCAGACTCTCTCTGAAGAAATGAAGAGGAAAAAAATCCCCCTCAAACAAATAATTTCTCAGAAACAAGATTCAAAACTGTCAAGTGTGTCCATCCAGAAACTGGTTTAGAAGAGCAATAACCTCAACTAGCCCAGAAGAATGCCATAACAACCAGCCCAACAACTGGCACTATCAAGCAGATAATGTTAAGGTGGAACACATCAGTTTTAAACCTCACTTCCACAAGTCCTCCATAATCATCACTCTATCATCAGTTCTTCCCTTAAATAGCAAGACATCCTGATCAATAAGGCAGATAACAGAATTTGAACAGCTAATTTGGGGGGAAAAAAAAAATAAATCATTTGAAGTGGAAAATAAAACCTGAAGAACTTTACAGCTGTTGGAAACTGAAGTAGGCAACAGAGTTAATAAGGAGACTAAGGAAACAGAAGATGAAAAGAAACCATCTAGCATTAACAAAATGCAACACTGCCCCTAACCTCTACAGCAAAAAGTAAACTACAACTGTGTTAGTGGATCCCTCTTGCTCCCTCAAGTGTTTTTCTGCAAACAGAGCTATACTTCTGCACAAGTCAGTTTGTCACCTCTTCAGGCAGGACCACACTACAGAACCAAGTGAGTTACAAGAAAATATTATCAAAGCAAATATTGAACAAATTCATCCTTACTGAAAACAAAAGCAAAGAGGATTAACTAAGCCATCAAATTCTAAACAGATCATTAGACTAAGCTGTTAAAACTATTCTTTTAGTCAGATACATTTTGTTGGAGATGGTGGGTCAGCTTAAAACAGACACAAACCTCCACAAGATACTTTTAGATAGTCACTTATGGTAATATGAAGGTCTGTAATATGCTCTCTATGTGCATATAGATACAGGACAGACACCTACTTAATCACCTAAGCACACTAAAGAAGGATTAAGGCTTTAACTTTTGGGTTGGTTTTTTTTTTTGTAATACAGTTATAGCAGCTTTCAATTTATTCCACCAATAAATCAGAAACAACTAAAACAGGCACAGCTTTCAACATTCAGCACCTACTGGACGTAATCTAGCATAAAGCTTACTTTAAAATACCCAAAGACATTAAACAGGACTAGAATGTGTATTTCTATTTCCTTATCATAAACAATGCAAGATCACTTCAAATAAAGAAGGACAGAATATGTCACAATAGTAGTACTTTTTTTTTAAACACAACATGGCTAAAAAACTAGATACAGAGATAATTACAGTCTAAGATCTAGAATTACATTCTAGATGCTAGGATCTTGAAGTTATTCTACAAAATAACAAGTTCTCCATAATTTCAGAAGACACATAATAACTTAGTATTAAACTAAAATGTAATTTATGCTAACACAGAGTTGGATTAACTTTTGCCCTTTTTCTACTGCTCATCTAAACTTGATGGTCCATCACCATGCAAAAAATGCCATGGGAGCCATCTCCACTCCTGATATCAGATTCTGTATCTGACAACTCCTCCCTCAGTTCCATACTATTGAGCAACTCACAGGCGCCAGAGAGGCTTCTGCTTCATAAGAGTACAATAAACATTTGAACTAAATAAAAGAAGCTTTAAATACAGAAATGTTAAATTCAAAATGAAAGAAAAGTCTATTTCTTCACCTTTATTTAAATACTGAATAAAAATTAGAGAATGAAAAAGCTCTCCAAGTACAAACATCTAATACCACGTAATTCTTCATTAACCTGGCTAATTCCTAAGTACAAACCTAAAATCAGTGACTTATGATTGATAAGTCACAAGATACTAATCTTTTACCCACATGACATCAGATAGCAAACCAACAAATATTAAGTGCTAGGAAGACTATCATTTCAGAAAGTTAGGGGGTTTTCATGCATCTTCTTATACGGGTTGTTGGGTGTTTTCATATTTACCTCAAAATTCTCACTGACTTCTTGCATCATTTTCAATTTGGTTTCATCAGCTAAAAATGAAAATTCAAGCAAAAAAAATTAAGTATAAAACTACATCATGAATGAAAACACCAGACTCATACGTTAAGAAGCAATCAGATCTTATCAGTTTAGCTATCACTGCCCAATTATAAGGCACACAATTCTCACAATCAGCCATCACACAAATGCACACACACACAAACACACAGAGCTCACTCACTTTGGCTCATGTAAGAATTACTCATCATTTTGCTTCTTCAAAAATCAAAAGTCAAATGAAATTCAAAGTGAATTCAACACATATTCATCAACTATCTAAACAATACTGCAACGTTTGCAAAACAAACTATTGAAGGACTTTCAACAGAAAAAAATAGTATCTTACGTGTATTGACATCTGTAAGAGCAGCCACAAACTGAAGGTATTTTTTCATCAAAGTGGTTTGGTCCACCACCGTAGGCCCTTGTGCTGAAACAAATGCCATCTTGGAGGATGAAGGATCAGCTTTCAGGACCCAAGATCAACAAACCTACAAAAACATAAAAAAAATGTTTGTTAATTTATATGCTTGGTTAAAGGCCAGCTACTACATCACCTACATCCATTCTTTTGACACACTGAAAAGGGCATATCTTTTCCAAAAGGAAAGCCTACATATACGATGCCTAGTATTTGCAGTACTCAGTATTACAGGAACACCCTTCTAGATAGAGGTGGCTACTAGGCTCTTCACATCACAGCACAAACATCCACTCGTTTCCTTTGCTCCCGTTTCTCCCAGCAGTAGCAGCTGGGGATGCTCCTTGCACCACACTGCTGTTATCTCGTCCAGTCGGGCCCGAAACTCGCACGTCCCCTCGGAAACATCCCATCAGGACCCACCCCTGGAGGTCCCTGGCGCTGTCCTGCCGCCACGAGCTGCCCTTCTCACTTGTAAAGAAACCCGAAATCCAATTCAGATAGGAAAACCGGCGACCTCTCTCCTCACCTCGACGCTTTCCCGTCAGCTCGCCTCACAGCCCGCTTCAGCCCTGGCACCCTCAAACAGCGACCAACAGCTAGGGATGCTCCGGAAATACCCCCCCGGGTCCCTCCACGGCTGCCCCAGGGTCGCAGGACTGCCCGCTGGGCCCAGCACCCCCCTACCTTCCCCGCCGCAGGGCTGGTGGCCACCCGGTCACTCCCTGCTGCCAGGGACATCACGCCGATCCCATCCCCGTCGAGGCTCCCGTCCTGTGGACACAGGCACCCGTGAGCGGCGGCCACAACGGACACCCCAGCCCCCCCGCGCCTCAGCCGCAGGCCTCCCAGCGCAGGGCTGCCAGGGCTCCGGTCCCTTCCTCCGCCCCGAAGCGCGCCGGTTCCGCCCAGCGGCGCGCCGGGCCTCGCCTCCCGCAGCTTGGCTTCACCCCGCGCTTGCGCCAGGCCCAGATCCATACCGAAGCACTGCTACCCCCGGCGCCTCTCACCCCGAGTCACCCCTGAGCTCCCCGGGCCCGGCCAGCCTCGGCCCCTCGGCTTCCTCCTTTGTTGCTCCCGGAGGCCGGCGGCAGCGCATGGGCGCAACGGAAGCTCCCGAGCCCAGTTCCGGCCTCCTCCTCCCGCCATCCGCCTCCCCCGCATCTCCCCGGGTGGAGGCGGGCGCTGTGGTCCGCGGTGCCGCCCGGTCCCTCACGGCGCGGGGTCCCGCAGTCGCGGGCTACCCCGTGCCCTGCTCCGCTCTGCCGCAGCCGGGAAGCGCTCTCCAGCTCCCACTGGGCCGCGCTGCCAGAGGCGAGATCGGCCGCGTCCCTCCCCCTCAGCCCCGGGATGTCCCCTAACGCAGCGGCCTGCGGGCACGACGCCGGCAACTGGATTACCGCGGTCGTGGAGTTACCCCGGGCAGACGCGGCTGTAGTGATCCCCCCTGCAGGCCCAGGCCCCTCCCGCCGAGGAACCGCCCCGCCGATGCGGTCGCGACCCGGCAGCGCTGCGGTAGAAACGGCTCCTCCGCGCACGAGGAACCCATAGCAAAGCCGATGGAGGGGAGCTGATGTGTTAAAAAATACATATACAGCCAGGAGTAAGATAGGGCTTCGAAAAAGTACTCAATTAAAACCAAGCTGCGCTGCGTCTGCGGAAGCCGCTTTCCCGGCTCCATCCAGAGGCTCCCGCAGCGCACCTTGCGCGGAGCCGCCAGCCCGAACGCGGAGCGGCCGCATAACCGCATCACCGCATCGAGCTGTCCGCGGCTGCGGCGTCCTCAGCCCCCGCAGCCCAATACTCCATCCGCCACCAATCCCAAAACACGGTCTGTGCGCCCAAGGCTGTGCCCACCCTCTCCGTGAATGGGCGGCATTTGTGCTTTGTATTTACGTATTTAACTTTTGAACCCCCGGCGGCTCTGCAGCATCCCGTTCCGTTGGCAACACCGCCCTGCAGGAACTTTCCCCGGGAGAGGTCAGCCGGGCGCTGCCCCGGGGGAGCGTCCCGGGGGGCGGACAGAGGTGCCGCAATACCGCGGACGGCCTCGGGGCAGCGCCCGGCCCCGCCGCTGCGAGGCTGTCCCGGACCCACCGCACCCGTGCCTGGCTATGGCCCCCGCCGCCCTGGGAATGCTGCTGCCGACCTCCGTGTTGCTGCTGCTGCTCGGCCGCGCCTCCTCGGCGGCAGGTAAGCGACCGCCGGTCTGCGCTGACACCGCCGCCGGGGAGAGGGTGAAGGGGGGTGAGGCGGCGGAGCGATGGCGAGTAAGGTGTTTTACTTGTGGGAGGGTGATGGTTCCCTGACCTGGGCTTGCTAGCTATGACAGCGGATGGCGACAGTTCCAAGCACCTTCTTAGACTTAGATCTCAGGCGCTGCGACCTTGGTGCTGTCTCTAAAGCTGGGGCATCCTGGGGAGCCGGGGTTCTGCTTTGCACTTCCTCACGCAGAAGCTGCACTTCTGCTTCCTCTGATGACCCAGTACCGCTGGTCCCAGGGCACCTGGGCAGCCTCCGTCCCTCGCTGTGCTGCATTCTGCAAAGAGAGGGAAGGTAGAGGGAATCCCTCAATTGGATGAAATGTCTCGCTCTGCTGGTGACTCACTGCGTGACCTTGGGTTAACCACTTAATCTCAGCTGCAGCAGTTGTTGGGCTTCAGTGTGGCCCTGGTTTGTAAAGCACCACGATAACCTCCAAGGAGAAGTGCCAGATAAGCACGAGTTTGATGGCTATTTTTTCCCAAGTTCTGCTGAAACAAAGAGGAGGGTAGCCTGATTCTTCTAGAGACGTGAAACTCTGCCAGACCATCAAATCACAGGCATTTCTCTATTTACTCAAAAATCTGAATTCAGGGCCATTCCCTTCTGAAACGGGAATAGTGGAATTCTTGCTCAGGCAGTAAAACATTACCTCTCACAGTCATTTTGCAACCAGATTTGCCCAGCACCTGCAATATGTGAAATAAAATCTGAGCACTAAGTAGAAGCTTTGTGTCCTCTTTCCACCCCATCCAAAGCTGATGGGTGCAGGAAAGCCAGCACAGGGATAGCAGACCCCAGTGCTCCATGTTACATGTCATGGATGAATGAGAAATGCAGCTTCTGCAGCTAAAAGGCTCAGGTCCCAGTTAGCAGTCTGGTGGCTGCTGAAAGAGAGGAGAAAGTCAGTCATCAGCATGAGAAAAACCCATCTCTGCTGCTCTGCCCAGCATCGCCCCATTGCTCCCTGGTGAGAGAGGATCACCAGGCAGAGCACTGGTGCAGCAAGGGAGCTTGCTTCATGTTGTCCAGTTCTGCCTATAAAACTTCATCCAAGTTTTTATAAAGTTCTAGTCTGAAGCTCCCTACTACTATTAACATTTATGTGACCCAGTCTAGCATGTTGTTTAATGCTGCTTGTTTGAACTCATATATAGATGAAACAGGGTTTTTTCCAGGTTTTTAAATGGTAAAAAAGAAGGAATATACTAGCACATAACTACAGCTGACTAGTTAAAATGTATAAATAAATTAATTTTAAAATATAATACAACTAAGTTTGGGTTTGAGTTTTTATTCTTCTTATGATTTCCACAGAGAAGTATGTGCTGGAGATAACCAACAATGGTCCCATCACAACAGGAGCACAAGCCACTGTTCACGCCAGTCTAAATATGAAGAATGATAGTGTCGCATCAAACTTGTATCACTTCAACTGGATTTATGCTCCACTTATTCTGATAGATAAATCTGAGCTGCAGTTTAACTCCATAATTAATGTGACTGGTGAATTTCCTGGGACTTTTCCCATATCTGTCTGGGTGACTCACAGAAACTGCTGGTTATGTCGGCCAGTTGCTAGAAATGCCACTGTGCTTCAAATTACAGGTAAAATGGCTTTACAACTTCAATTTATTCAGGAATTCAATATAGATCAAGATACTTGCTTCCTTTGCTTGCATCAGAAACATGAAAGTCAGGCATAAATATGGCTTCTGCCAACATACTTTGATTTGTATACTCCTTTGATGGAAGATGGGTTTGGATGGCATTGTACTAATTGGATTGTGCTGTAGCCTACATACATACAGGAAGCAAGTGTGATTCTGCACGTGTTCTTCCTGCCTGTTTTATTTAGAGAAAATTAATTAGAAAACAGATGCTTTTGTAGCTGCAGTTCATACATCAATGTTGCTCAGTGATGTTCAGACTCCTAAAACAATGCTTCCTGTATTATTTCCCAGCATTTCTAAAGTTGATATGAGCAGAAGCAGTGACAATCTACTGATTTTCCCCATTGCATGACACAGCAAAAACTTAGGCCATCAGTACAACAGAGCCATTACGTTTTCTTTTCAATCTCTAAGTGCCCTGAAATTGGATGTTAAGTCATGGCTGCATTTCAAATAATTAATGAGCTTACTGGGAACATTTATGACAATAAATATACATTTTTTGACAAACTGACCAATGATATGATATTGTTAACCTAATCTCTGATACAGGATTGACATGAAATATCACTTGATAGCTTCACACAATCCCTTCTTTCAGAGACTTGTAATGACATCCCTCTAACCCTGCGACCCAGTGCTCAATTTTCAAAGTCCAAAATAGACTCAGCTTCCGACCAATGATAAGGAGATGGAGAAAAACAGAAGAGATAACTGTAGGGCATAGCTGACATTTTAGCTATTGAGATTTTTCTTGAAGAAACACCAAGCTTACTGGCTAAGTCTGACAAAAGTATATACAAGATCTTTTCTCTGTTAAGAACTGCTGCCATCTACTTATTCATTTCTTGCTTTGCATTGTCATATTCTCACGCTGCAAGCAAAAGGAATAAAAGCTTTCCATAGCTGTAAAAGGTAAGATCCCACTGCACCTTTCTGCCTTCCCAAGCAAGAGCACCTAGTGGGGCTTTGCAGGTGCTCAAAGGTAGTTGCCAGTAAGTCATATAAATTACAAGTCCAGTTAGTTCTGAATTACTGTCCCATTCTGAAGTATAAATTGTGATTCTTATTAGTGCATCATCAAGAGAACAGTTAACTAAATTTAATGAATTGTTAACAGGGTAAGAATCTGTTGTTAGTAATTCATATCCCATTAATTTTATAATGAGCTGGTAAGTGTATCATCATAAGACCTCTTTATTCAGAAGTTAAAGAAGTGTTTTTACATCAGCCTTTGTAGTCCTTGTAAAAAACTCTGCATAGTATCTGCCACAGACATCAAAATTCCTACCGTTCTGTATTCACAATATACAGCACATCTGTTATTCATTGTAGTCAAATTTTCATTTCTATGGAAGCAGCTAAAACTAAAAACCAAAAACCAGCAATGTAAAAATCCCACACACAAAAACAAAAAATAAAACCAAACAAATCCTGCCACCCCAAACATGAAGTGTGGCTCAGTGGGTTTGACTCTGAATCCCTTGATCTAGATGCTTGTGTTCATCAGAGTTCTTTTTCACCACAGTAAAAACTGACATTAACTTCAATCAGACCAGTTATTTCTCTTAGTTCTACTAGAAGCTTTATCATGGCTCATTGTATTAACCTAAGCAAGTAATTTAATTTCTCTGCTTCACTAACACATGTAACAATACTAAATAATGGACATAAAATACACTTAACCGCTTGGACCAGGACCTAAAAAGACTTATGCAGTACATTTTAAGTAATGTTTTGATACTCACACAGAGCTTGCTATGAACGTGATTTTTGTTGTCATTCTTCTTCCATCTTATCATCTGCAGAATTTATCACAGGGAATCTTACCATTGCCAAGATAGAACACAGTAGATTTATCACACATGGTTCTAGTTCTTCCATGGGTCCTGTGACCCGGATTTCCTTCTGTCTTCATGACCCAAGTCATTACTTCAAGTCAGCATCATTTATCTACAACTGGGATTTTGGAGATGGGTAAGTGTGTTTTCTTTGTTTACCGTAGACTACTCAAGATGGCTCTGATTCAGATGCCCATCTAGAAAAAATCTCACTTAAATCACAGGACAACATTAAATTATAGAGTTTAGTCTTTGAATACTACTTTTTTCTTTTTCTCCTCCCTCTCCCAGTGTAGTGGTTTAATTAGCTTATAGGCCACCTGCTCTAAAGGTAGTTGTCATAATTTACTGACTATTTCTGTTCCATTTTGTGAATTCTTTTGGCACTGTATTTAGTTTCTTTGATCAAAAATGCATAGATATACTCTGGGTCTTATACTGATAGTAGTTCTTTTGGTGGTGCCACAGTCATTAATCCTTATTGGTATGGACATAAAGTAGAATTAGAATCACAGCAGACTGTAGCATTCTCTTTAAAAAACATGTGTTAGAGCTTGTCCTTTTAAATCAGAAATATGCAATTACTTGGTAAAAGGTGATTTTGATTCTAAATCTTTTCATGTTGCACATAGAGTTTATCAGATCACGAAGCAGCCCTTTGTCTACTATAACCACTCTACCATGGGGAATCGCACAGTGCATCTGAAAGTCATAGCTGAATGGGAGCAAATTGGGAGCATCGTACATGAAAGAGAAATGGTGCAGAAAACTGGTGATTTCACTACTGCTCTGGAGCTCTTAGGTAATTATAAAACATTCTGTTTACTCAAACTGAACTTGCTATATAGCTACAGATGCAATCTATCTTTAATGTGACAATACAACTTTAGTATTGTTTCACATGCAAGAACTTGTCATTATTGTTTCCATTGCAAAATGGACTTCGTGCTGTTCAAGCACAGAAAAAATTAGGAGAAAATATATAAAATCTTATGTTTCTTTTTCATTTACCAAAAAGGTTCACTGTCTCTTGTAACAGTCTCACATACACTTGAAACTCACAATAAAATGCTTACTGTAACTTATGGAGGATTTCTTCATTTAATTTATCCCAGCTATTTAACTATTATTAGTTAAATAAGCATTAGGAAGGTCTTGTTGATTTGATCATGTGCAGGAGTAAACAAGCACATAACTAAAAATGCGAAGGATTAACAAAGTACTTGATTATATATTAAAAAGAAATCACAAATAACTCAGAAAACTTACATATCTAGCAGGTTTCTTTTTTGGGTGTGGTGTAAGTATTATTTTTGTGACTGGTGGAGCTAAAACCTGCAAAATCTGTGAAAATAAACCTTCGCTGGAAAAACAAGGAATTTCAAGTTTACACGTGGAGTGTGATATGGTCTAGTTTTTTTCCTTCCTCAGATGCTGTTCAAAGCATTAAAGTAGTGGGCTCCAGAGAGACTCATGTAATGGAAGACTTGAATTTATCTCTTCATATCAATGGCACGTAAGTACAAACACAACTTCTTTCTCTATTTTGTCTATTTAAGTCCCTTTTTGTCTATTTGGTTCTCCACACTGTTTCCTTAAAATAGTGAGTTGCACTTTATAGAACCGTTTCTTAGAACAAAAATGAAATTTGCTTTGAACAAAATGCTGTTGAATATTGGATTTTACTGACTTGAAATGCCATGAGCTCTTTAAGAGCCTGAAAGAGCCTCAGTCTTTACAGAGAAGTAGAATCCTCCTAAATAAAGCAAATGTTATTTTTATATCTTTGTCAAGGGAATGTTAAAAAAGAAATATGGGGAGGGGGGGATATAAATACATTTTTAAACTTCTTTTTGAATTTTTCTTCTTGACCAATTTCCCCCCCATTAAATAAATTGTATTCAGAGCCCTGTTGCATAGCAGTGATCCTTGACTGGCTCATGGGCATAACGGGTCTGGGAAATAATTATGGCAAAGCTGAGATTGCCACAGATGAAATAGGACAGAAGGGCTCCATGCAGGGATGATAACAGGAGAGTCATGAGCACCTCGATCCCAGCGCAACCTCTCTCAAGCTGCAGCATTTAGAACATATCAGAGGATTTCTTTAATTTAAACACCATTGAAACACTCAGGAAAACTCCTTCACCATAAAAACTCTATAACCACAAAAGCTCAAGAGACGGGTTATCAAAAGCAAAGCTAGAAAATGAGATAAACACAGAAACACACTGCTTTCCTTAGCAAAAATGTCCTGAAGAGATAAGGAACAAAATACCAATAAGATGGAGTAAAGAAAAGCTCTATCTGTTTGTCAGAATCAAAGTCCACAGAGTATAAGGTGAGTCCAAGCAGAAGCAGTTGGAGCAAGGGTCTGAAAGTGTAAATAAAAGGCATCAACTAGACATTGTGAGAAGACACATGCCCATGAAGTGGATTGCACCTCGACTACTTAGTAGCAAATAACATATTTGTTATTGTAAGAGAGTACTGCGATCTTTGCAATTTATTTTCATTTATTAGTCCATTGTACAGAACTCATCCATTCTTTCCAGTTCTGGTTGTGGGGATTTTATAATCAGAAAAGTCTTGGGTGTGCTTCCATAGCACAAACAGTGACTTCTGTGTGAGAAGAGCAAACAACATATACTCCCTGGAAATGCAGTAAAAAAGATTCCTTTTATCTTTATTGGAGAAGGACTATGGGGTTTTCTCCACAAAAGGCCTGCTTATGACCCACACAGGTATTTGTCTCTCATCTGAAAGGCTTGCTTTTATACAAGCATTACAAAGAACTTTCTCAACAGACAAATGCTATAAACCAAATGATTGTGCAGTTAATTCTCTATTTGTACTCAGATTAACGTTATTATTTTTACAATTATTATACTGTTTTAACTAAGTGATTCATCAGCTCTCAGCTCAAATTTTTGCAAAGATTTCACCAATTTTTTTCTTTTATTTTGGCTCTTGTCACATTTCAGCCCACCACTAGCATTATGCTGGCTTATAAAGGCCGAGTGCATTCCACTGGAAGGGGAAAAGTGCCATCTTGTGGTAATTAATGGCTCCTGCTACAACCTCAGCCATACCTTCAGTGATGCTGGACAGTACTGCCTCAGCGTCAGAGTGGAAAACGGCGTGACGACGCTGCAGACGTACCATGAAATTAAAGTATGGCCAACAGGTGAGGGGCAGCTGATTTGAGCATCACAGGGATTCACACCTGTCAGAGAACAAACAGTATCAAACATGTCAAAGATAATTATGGGTTAACCAGCCTGCAGATGAGGTTTTTGGGAACTGGTATAGATCCCTGAAAGCACAGTAAGGAGAAATAGAAAGGGCAGCCTATAATGTGCCTACTGCAGCTGCTCTGAGCTTCTTGCATCCTGCTGAACCCTTAGTCTCAGGAGTATCTTGAAGCTAACGAATTTCCTGGGAAGGTTGATTTACTTATATTACATACCTTTTAGCTTTTAAACAGTCTGGCTTTTGTAGTTAGAGAGGGTAACTAGAAAACATATATGTTTATAACACCCCCTTAATTAAGCAGTCTCAATTCTTTTTGTTTGCTTTAGTTCTGTATTTTTGTTAAGGGTAGATTTTGTAGGCCTCCAGTTCAGCGTAAGTTTCTGTCTCTCCAGCCAGAAATGCCTGCTGGTTTCCCCGTGCACGCTCACACATGCTTCCTTCAGGTCCCTGAATTATCTGAGAAACAGATTATGTGAAGAGGACCAGAGGACAGCCAGGCTGTGGTACAGAGTAGATATACCATCTCAGCATGGGCCAGCACTTGTATACAGACAGGGCAGCTCAGTCCAGAAGGCACTGATGAGCATTCAGGACTAAGTATGCAAATACTCCTTGATGGAGGCTGCTAGCTGCTGTGAAGAAGAGGTTCCTTCCAGTCTTCTTTGGGCACCACAGAGGTACAAACACACTGGAGAGTTAGGGCAAACATATGTAAAAAGGTGGAGATTTTTTTAGGCTGTTAATGGGAAAAAAAGGGTAAAAAGGTATGCAAAAAAAACAATTTCACAATTCTGCATTCCCACTTCTGAGATCTCAAATCTCTGAAGCGATCTGGGCTGAAAAAAAAATAATTTCTTGTTACACAGATGTAATTTGGTCTAAAAATATGAAAACTTCTCCTAAAACATCATTTCCTTCTCACTATATTGTATCACTCCATGAACGTGCTGTTTTGCTCTTTCCTAGGGATCCACCCGGCTTTGTTTGTCCTGCTCTGCATTGGTCTGGTTTCAGTGATGCTAGGACTGGTGCTGTACACAACCTTCCGAAGTAATACACAACAAAAAGACCTTGTGGAGGTATTCCATTACTTTTACTTTGAGCTAGGATAGTAAGTAAAGACAACTTTCAGCCATGTCCCTTCTTTAATGCCCAGACTAACAGCGGGAGGGAGCATTTCCCTAGTGTGCCTGATCCATTCCATGGAAAAAACTCTAAACAGTGCAGGCAAACACTTGAAGCAACAGGCAGGCTTGTGGCTTGTTGTGGAGAACTATAATTCAAGTTACCAGGCTGTCATGGGCAGTTTGTTAATATACCCAAGCAGGTGCTTGCACTGAAGTATCCCTTCCAGAGGATCTGCCTTAGAGTAGTTACATGAAAGAAAGCAGGGGGATAATGAGAATAAAGGAGAGTAAAAAAAGTGTAGGCACATTACCTAAAGTGGCACTAAATTGTCACCTTACCCTGGTATGTGACCTTTATCTCCCCAGCTCCCTTCCATCTCTGGTGTAGCTTTCACATGCTGTATTACTGTATTTGTAATAAGCATAAGCTCCTAAATCAAAAGTAGCTTTCATGGCCCTTTGGAAAGTACCTAAACCACTTCACATCATGCCACAATATGAATAATATACCTCTATAAAGACTACCTATGAGACATGTGCAACAGGTATAAATCAGAAGTCTGTTTGAAGTTGGTGACTGACTGAAACTGGTTGAGGACCAAGTGGTGTTTCTGGCCCAAAGGATTCTTGCTGGACTCACTCAAGCAAGTGGGACCCAAATTAAAACCCCTCTCTTTGATATTCCTTTTGCAGGTAGCTGACTTCGACTTTTCTCCACTGTCTGATAAAAGCCTGTCTTCTCATTCAGAGTCAGGCTGTGGCCAAATATGTTGCAGATCATGTTTACCTGGATCACAAGAAGTTGCCAGGGAGAGCCATGAACTTCTACATTCTTTTTACAAGCCAGTCAAAACATACACAGTGTGAAGAACACAACTGCACTTTGGTTACACTAACTACCAAGTTTAACTTCCTTGCTTACGATGAATTAAAAGCCCAGTGCTGTATGAACGACTTGGTTTCGTCAGTGCAATGAAGCACTTTAAGCCCAGCACTTGAACTAAACAAGAGCAAGCCCTGAAACACAGTAAAAATAGCTTTGTATTTTTAAATTATACGGGTATGCACCTTTACAGCTGTAAATGCAGCATTTTATTCTTATGATTCTTTTATGTGCAGGTTTGCTAAACTCACTACCTCTTGTAATTTCTCTGTTCTTTCTGCTGTCTGTTTCAAAGAAAATGCTTAAGACAAAATTACTTCTCTTTCCTGTTACAACAGTATTGCTGAAATGGAAGTCACCCAAAATGCTGTTGAATGTGTGTTTATTGTAAGAAGGAACTGACTTGTCCAGGTTGAGAATGGCCTAAGTGCTTCCAAGAAACCAGGCTACCTAGTTATGTTATCTTCTTCTGTCTTGGCTTAAAAGACACCTTTTTTTAGTTAATAGGTTTAACTTTTAACCACAGTGTCTGTGGTGGTTGGTGACCTGCTCATGGAGAGCTAGCTGCTAGCAGTATTTTGGTGGGATCACAACACGTGCTGTAGAAGACTCCACATCTCCAACACTTTGTGAAGCAGTGCACCACTCTAATCTTGATAAGTAGCTTTTTTTTCCCCCTGTTAATTTTTCTTTCACATATTATTACCCAGCTAGTCACCAAAGCTCCTTTTCCCAAAGAAATGCAGCAACCAGTAGCTCAAAGCTGCTCAGCAAAACATATTTAATTCAAGTTTATATTCAGTGTCAAGGCTGTATAAACTCCATGTGTCTCCTACTATTAGTTTCCTGCTCAGCCAGGCTTTGCCCCCTGCTATGAGACATTTCAGAGCGCCCTGGAGGCTTTTAAACAAAAGTGCCTTTGTGGCCATTTATTTCTTTAAGCATGACACACCTTCCCCACCTCTGATTTAAAGCCTGTGGGCTCGGGGTTTTCCAAGTGTGTTATAATTTCACAAATGCACCAATTGGGAGGGAACTGTCTGAATGTGAAGTGTTTTACCAGGTTTTCAGGGTGCTCATCTTGCACACTCAACTTCTATGGTTTCTCAGAGAAGCTCAGAGCTTCAGTTCATCTGTGAAGAAATTACACAACCTCAGAATGGCTTTGTTAATTAACTTGATAAATTCAAAATAGAATAGGATCACCTAAGATAACAATGATCCAGTAAAACAAAGATTTTGTCAAAAAAAGTTCTTTTTCAAGGCAGAATTTGTTTTTGTTGTTTTTTATTTATTTATTTATTTATTTATTTTCTAAAAAGAATCCATAAGTAGGCTTGTTGATTAGGAGTGGTGTCTTTTGTATTGTCAGTGCTCTGGTCTCACACCCCTATTTCTAGTCATATTCAGCCACTTAAGAATGTGCCTCTCCTTAGCAAAGAATCTATTGTTCTTGAGAGTTTCAGTTTTATTGCTTATTTCCAAGACCCCAGACATCTGAGCCACTGCCAAACGTGCGTGACTTCTTCAAGGATGTCAGTGTGTTCTGTAAACAGCTACGTGGTCCTTGGGCACTGGAAATAACAGATTCCTGATGTGAAAATTGCAGCTCAGAGTGATGGTGGTTCTAGACAGACTGCACGGTAGCTCTCTGCAGCCAGAAGTTCAATTTGAGCTTCTTTCATTATGTTTGTGACAGACACATGGCCCTCGCTGCTATAAACACACCTAAAGACAACCCCTTGGCACATGAAAGTGTAAAAATCCCTTTCTTCTCCATACTGCACTCCTAGAAAAGACAACAAGTATGAGAGTAGCCTCAGCTATAGATGCATGAAGTCATTTGAGTTGGAGGAAGATCATTTAAAAGGAGTAAGATCTATGCTCTGCCCCACTTCCCATTAATACCAAGCGGATTCAAAGGGTATCATGGGGTGTTAGGCAACATTCCTTCTTTGGTTTTGTGCCTCTGTGCTCTGCACAGTACATGGAAGCTGAAATACAACTGATCATACCAAACCTGGGTAAAATGGATGTCAGCCCCCAGCCAAAAAAAATAAGAGGGATGTGTTGTTAGTGAGATGAAAGACAGGGCTAAGAAAATCCTCAACTTCCTATTGAGGAAATCAGAGCAAATATCCTTCAGAAGAATTTTGTCTCTTATTCTCTTCCCAAAATGAATAAAGGCTGGCAAAGGAATCAAATGATTCAGAAGGGTAGAAAAGATAAAACATTACAAAATGGAAAGTCAACATTACCAGACAGTGGAAGATACTATTCAGGAGCAGATGGAAAAGAACAGAGGTTAGAAAGAGAGATGGAAAATGAGCAGCGAGCAGTGGTGAAAGTACACTTAAAAGGGCATGTCAAGAAGCAAATTAACCAGGAAAACTTAAACAGCCCTAACAAATTGAAGTATAAGTATGAGAAATAGTCACACTAACATGTTCCCAAATCCAATATGAAACTGCTTCCTGCACAAAAGACTGATCTGTGGGTTCAATAAATGCCTCTGAAATTGAAGGCAAAAGGTAATTGAGCAGTTCAGACTATAGCAAGGAGATCAGTGGGTCGTAACAAGGATCAGCAGGAGGATTCATTTTGTTAACCTCAGGAATCAATGACCTGGAGAAAGGAATGCTCAGCAAAATGATGAAACTCAGTGATTCAAAACAGAGTCCAGTGAGCACAAAACCAAAGAGTGATTAAATTCAGGTGATAAGCAAGAGTATGAGCAGATAAAAACTTTATGTAATGAGAATTATTTACAAGGAAATGCATTTGAGAACAAAAATGTTCTGGAAAGACAGAATAAAATAGTAAAGCAAAAGAACTTCTGGGATTCTGTAATTTGTCCTCTAAACAATGGTACCAGTTTGTGCAGTAGATGTAGGGCCAAATTAGCCCTTTATCTTAACAGCAGAGTGCATAAGGCTCAGTGGCTGAGCAGGTCAAGGTTGAATTCTGTCTTTCATACCTGGAGAGTAGGTTATACAGTCCAAGCTATGACAACAGTGTGCATTCACAAGACATCGGTTGCATTTGTTGAATGCTACGGGAATGGGAATTCCTTCAGCAAGAGGAAGGTAAAGAACATGTTTGAATGCTCCGTATTATTATTAGATAATCAGCCAACACTTCACCTTGATTTTGGAGAGTCAGTGCCAGTTTCCATGGAAACTGAAATCCATCCTGCAGCTGTCACAGGATTGTTAAAACCCCGCAAGTCTCAGCTCTGACAGCACACCCAACACTACCAACATGGGGTTTTAAACTGCAGTCACCAACATGCACAAGTGCCAGAACTTCCTTTCAGAGCTGGGTGTGCTCACTGCCAAAGCACATAATTCCCACAGTAGTGTGCATAAAGAGAGCAGTGGCTGCATGTAAGTGGGTTTAGTACAAAACACTGTAGTTGCACAACTGACACAATTACCAGAGCAAGCTATACTAGAGCACCAGGGAAGGACTCCCTCAAGCCAAATAGATTTCTAATGCATTTACTCAGTGGTCCTGGGAGGCAGGGAAGTGATATTATCACCATTATCACCATTCACAGGAGGTGAAAGGGAGCCATGTAAAGACATGGAGTAGGTGTGGGTACCTGCATTAAAATCAAGATTAATAAGATTTAGGAGCTATGCAGACCATCCACCTAAAGTTGGTTCTTTTTACAGTCTGTGGAGTGAGGTAAGCCCTACATTCAGGTTGTATTTTACACACAGCAAACGTAATGGCACAGCTGCAGCAAGGAGCCTGGGCACAGTGAGCATGGAGCTGCCATTTGTGCACTGCACAGCAGGGGTCTCCCACTGCACAGGAATAGTTCCGCTATCTCCACGCTCCCGCAATGGCAAGCTAAGCCGCCGTAGAGACGTGGGGTGAATGTCTTCACGCACACCTCGCTGTGGTATGCAAGCTAAATGCGCAGCCAGCTGTTGTACAAGACACATACTATTGACAATACAAGTACTGTAGTTTTGGGTGCCACCCCAAGCAGCTATGAGGAACAACAGTGTTGATCGCTACACCCAGAAACGCTTGTCCTAGATAGGGTGAGCCCTGCATCCCTCTCTGGCAGGCGATGGATGGACAGCATGAGCAAGATGTGCAGGTAATAACCCTCCTGGGAGAGAACTTTCTGTACATCATTTAACGCACTTGACACGACAACACCCCATTCCACAGCCCATCAGATCGGTGCCGCATGATTAGAAACCAGCGTGGGACAAGGCCCACTTCTGCGAATGAAAGCAGTATCATTTTCCTTAAAGAAGAATAACTGTGAAGTTTCAATCTACAGTAATTTATCTTAAAATAAGGAAAATGAAGAAGAAAGCAGTGCACAATATAAACCACAGCTGAGTCAGTGCATTTCTTGAAATCACCTGGAGGTCCCCATTGCTTCAGTGGAAGGCCTCAGAAACAGGGAAGCAGAAGAAGCAACAAGTACATTCTGGTTTAATAGCTCTATAAGCTTAGTCCTTCCTGGTAATATAAATTAGGACTCTGTCATTTGAGGCATCTTTTCAGCTACAATTTAGATACAAAATCATAACTGACTACAACAGTTAAAGCTCTCTTATCTCATCAACAGCATGTACTTAACAGCAAAACAAAAAATTCCATAGGGCTTTAATGTCTTTTCAGTTTCCAGTCTTCTAATTTCTTCTTCTTTCATTATATGCAAAGTTCTTAAAATATTTTAAAATTAAATAAAAAAGGAAAAAAATAATCTAAAAAACCGAATGCACCTGCTAATTAAACAGCAATGCCCTTGCTTTCATTAAGGCAATCTTGACAAATTACAGTCTTCCCATACTAATTAACCTCAAGTTCAATGGATTTCTTTTACCACCCCAAGCTATGTAACAAAACACAACATGCTCAATTTAACAAAACCAAGTCAATGTTGAGAACAGACAGTTTGATTCTGCTTCAGCAAAGCTCTCAACAGGGCTTAAGTGCAAACAGAGAAGCAGACATGGAGGAGCAGCTCCTCAGGACAGTGGAAGGGTCTGAAGGAAAGGTAAGCAGCCTTGCTTCAGTGGAAGAGCTCAGTTCAGGAGCACACCAGATGGCCTGCAGGGAGCCCCCTCATTTGGAGAGCTGGTGGCTAACACAAGAAACTTTTCTTAGCCTACTACTGGGTTTTTTTCCATGTGCAATGAATTCATTTGGAATTCACAGTTGCAATGGATCCACAGCACTGTTACGGGTCACAGGGGACAAACAGGGCTGGCTTATGAAAGGCAGTGGCATGTTCTCTGCCACCCCAGGAGAGTGCCCCATGAAGAAACACTGCAGTCATAAAGGCAGGTAGATCTGTGTTTCCAAACTGAACCCCAACAGCACAGAGCAGCTCCTGGGAGGCTCTATATTTGCCGAGTGAAGTGTTTTATTATATTTAATTAGACCATTACTAAATAATCTGTATGTTGAGGAGCTGATCAAAATTATGAAAAGTAAATCTGAGTTAAAACATTGTGAAAAAATAGGACAGCAGTCAGCCAAGACAATATCAGAAAATGAATGGCAGTCCCTGATCCTGGGGAAGTGGGATAGGTCAGTACAGACCCCTTGAGGCACCAGGGAGAGACTTGGATTTGTTATAGCTTGAGATTTGACTCTGAAATTATTCCAGGTAGCCCTACTTGTGGTATTTTGAGTTCTTTTTGTGACCTTTTTCTCCTAACAGCAGTAGGACAGTAACCCTGTCATACAACTGCAAGATTACTCTTACATATAGAACTATTTGTGCTTGCTACTACAACTGTTTCTGATCACAACTCCACCTCTGCAGGAATAGAGACATTCACTTCCCATAGACAGCTTACCTCTGCATTCTGAAGTAGCCCTAACATCGATCCAGGCCACACAGCTTGGATGGGGAGTGGGGGAACTTTCAGAGGCAAGTGGATATGCAGATTGTCATTATTTTATTTGGTTTTTATTCTCTTTTCTCTGTTTTGTTCTTTACTCCTCTTTGGCTTGGTAATAAGTAGTGGGTAAAACCTGCCTGCAGATAGTAAGACACCATGTAATTAATGGTATTCTATTTAGTTCTGTAGGAACAACATCTTTTTTCATAAAACACTGTGAAAAATCGGGTAAGTAGTGCATACATTTTTTATGACTAGGAGGACCCTGAACTATTACTAATGAAGTACAGAAAGAAAAGACAGGACTCTCAGTAGGCAAATATCATCCATTAAATGCCTCCCTGGGGATCAAGTGACACTTACAATTGAGAGACACTAACTGCCTCCTACTCTCCAATTGGTACCAGCAGGACGCCTATTTGTAAAGATTTGTGCTGCCTGTACTCTGTTAGTGTAAGATGCCACATAAATATTTTCTGACCTTTGCAGTAGATATTACCTTTTTTTTTCTTCCACAGACCAGCAGCCTGATTTTACTTTTTAAAACCACTGATCCTGCTGAAGAATGAGCACAAAAGCAACCCTGTGAGTGTGCACAGACCCACTGAAGTCAATGGACCTGGTGAACATGTATTCTGAATGTTTTCTGACCAGGGCTTTATATACATCACCCTTTACAGCCAGACTTACATGATTCTTTTTGTAAAAGCATACCAGCCTTTTACTAAATACCTAGCACCAAAGATCAAAAGCCTTTAGAAATGTGTCCCCTAAGGAAAGCAAAAAATGAGAACTTAGAAATTCATTTAATTTTAAAACTGATTAATCAAAGGTAGCTCTTTGATCAGTGAAGAAAGTCCTCAGTTCCAAAACAATGAGCACTTTAATAGGGACTGATTACATCTCGCCAGGTATATTGTCCTTGAAGCGTATATTGGGCTTTCATGGGTTTCACTATCAGGGCTGACAAGGACTCCAAAGCACGTCTACTTTTCATTACTGTTATGCCCTGAAAACTCAACAGCTCTCTCCCATGTACTAACTGCTGCCTCTTTGGCTTTCTGAAGTATGCAGTAATTTTTGCACTAAAGCTCCCTGTGCTTTTGCTTTTATATATACATGTGTGTGTGCAGAGACATATTAATGCAATATCCACTGCCATCCAAATGAGAAATGCGCAGCGATTCCCTCCTGCAGTGGATTTTACACAATTCCTATAAAAAAAACCCAACTGCAGTCACAAATAGCAGAGATTAAAGAGCAAAGTCAAGGTCTGAGAGGAGAGATTACAGATTCCATATCCGCAGATGTTTGCAGCCGCTGTCAGTCCTGTGATTTAAACAGCTGTTCTCCCACGTCATTACAGGACAGGCAAACGTCTGCCACAAATAGTCATCCACAGATCCTACCCTGCCCTGGACAGCTCAGTTTGGATCAAACGGACCCTATCCAAAACTTGCCATGCCCATTGTAGAGGTGGCCGCTGTCCGGTAATGGGTGAAGTGAAACTGTCTTGACACCGGAGCATCAAGAACTTGTCAATGTGTAAGACTCAACAAGGACACTTAACCATGCAAAACCAGCAGGAATTCACCCCTTGCACACTGCTCAGTTGGGGTTGCTACTGGATGATAAATTGTCAATTACTTTGGGAGGGTCACAGTGGCAATGGGAAAGCAACGGATACACGGTAGTTAAGATTAACCCCAGCATTCTGCTGGTTTTCACACCACAGATCTGCAAATTATGTAAAAAGGAAATTAATTCCTGGGAGCTACTGTCATGGAAGGAGAAAAAACTCCAAAGCAAGCTTTAAATTACAAAGAAAAAAAAACAACAGCAATGTCAGGTCGTTACAAAGGGACTTGGAGTCCAGAAATAGACAAAAGGAGACAGAACATGCTTCAGGGAAATATCAAAGTGAAGCAAAAAGCATAAAAAACATGAAGCAATTCTATGGTATGGGGGTTTTCTGGGTAACATCTGTGCATCTGTAAAACAGACTCCTGAGAGCCAAGGAGAAAGACAATGGTAACCAAGGCCTGTGTAGAGCATGACAGGGAGTTTCCAGAAATAGTGGGCATGGTTGTTCACTGGCAGTGACAAACCCTCTTAAAGTGAGTGAGATAGCTGATGCACAGTGAGAAGGGTGCAAGTTCACAGCTCCATTGCTCCTCTGACTTTGTTTTTCAGTGGGTGCTCTTCCATGCAAGGTGTCATTAGCCTTGCAGGGCTGGCCTCCTCCCACTCCAGCTGTGCCATGGGAGCACTCACTGGGAGCACTCACATGGGAGCCATTGTCCCTGTCCCTGCACTGGACCTGCCACACCAAGCAAACTATGGGAGAATTCTCTAATTCACATCAGCCAAATCACTGGGGCCAGTTTGCATCAGCCCTACTGATGTTGCCTGAAGCAAAAATGTATATGCTCATGCAAACCCATTCTGCCAGCAAATAGGAAAGGGCAGCAACCTCTGGCAAGGAAGAACTGAGGAGCATCTGGATCAATACCATCTTCCATTGGCTCAGCTGGACCTGCAAAAGGGTATATATGTCCAGGGCCTCACTGCTTTCTGAGTAAGCTGCCTCACACAAAAGCAGTCAGGCATTAGCTGATGTGCTGTCAGTTTACACACTGCTTACTTGCTACTAATTGTTTACAGCAGCTTTGAACCAACCTTTCTGTTCCCTTCCCTCCTTCCCCAGAACAGCAACTTTACTATGAGTAATCTGAGCAATATAGTATCTCCTGGGAACACGAACATACAGAAGTCCATCTGCAAACCCCAGCCACTATTCTGCTGTTCATTACAGTAACATGCTGCAGCATTTCAGCCAGCAGAGAAACTTGAAAGCAAACAGCTGAGAAACCCTCTCAGTCTCAATCAATAAATATACAGCACGTTTGTCATTGTATAGAGCTGCACCTCTCTTCTGTTATATCTGAGACTCTGGGAGACTCAAAATACCAAATCCCATGCTGATGCGTGTTGGTCTCACTCTTCTGTGGTCAGCTTTGGTTTATACAACCCACAAGTCTTAAAAATGTTCAACCCCAAAATGTCACCTGAGAACTTGACAAAAACATGCTCCATCATCTCCTTCAGGTCACTCATAAAGGTCATAAACAGAACAGGCCACAGAACAGACCATGGAGTACTGCACATGTTACATGTGCACTTTGAGTGTGATCAGGATCAATGGTCCCGATCATCCAACTGTTCTTTATCCATTGGGTCATCTGTCAATCTAGAATGCAATGTTCCATACTAGATAGAGTGTGGAACTTGCTAAATGTTAAGTAAATCATAGACTCATAATTAGGGTTGGAAAGGACTTTGTCCAGTTCCAGCCCCCCTGCCATGGACAGGGATATGTCACACTAGACCAGGTTGCTCAGGGCCCTGTCCAACCTGGCTTTGAACACTACCGGGGATGGAGCATTCACAATTTCCTTGGACAACCTGTCCAGCCCCTCACCACTTTCACAGCAAAGAATGGCAGTGAAGAATGAGTAAATGACAGGGAGGTTCTTCCCTCATCCACAAATCCTACTGTTCTATCATTGAAGGCAATGAAGTTGGTCAGGCTTGTTTACTCTTGGTCAGCCTGTGCTGATTGTTCCCTATGACCTTCTCCTCCTTGTGCTCACAAGTGAAAGACTTAGTTGATGCAAAAGCTATGGAAAATTCAGCTGTCATTGGATATTCCTGCTCAGCAGCATCAACCACAACCAAGTTTAGCAGTATCTATAGTCAAAGCATCTTTCTTTCAAAGATGGATGTTATGTAGCAGACATGGGTTTTCTGGCCATGGGTTGACTGGTGCCAGAGTGAGAACTCCGCCAGCTGAGCAGGACTTACCAACTAAAATGGTTCAGTCATAAGACTTCCATCTGAAAATCAGACTTGAAAATAGTTCATGCTTAGCACTAAAAACTTAGTAGTTTCAGGCAATGCATGAATTTAACCAAGAGCTTCAAGAAGAGACATACAAAAAAATCATTGTTTGGCAATCTTCCTGCTAGCCAAGGAATTGCTGTTTCTTACACAACATCCCAAATTTTGATGTATACTGTGCCACGTTCATGGTGCTGGATAATTTTTAAAGCAGATGGGGCTTGTTTAATTCCAAAGCTCTCAAGAATGCCATTTTTAAATACAAATCTGGAAAATTTCCACTTAATTTATGCCACAAAGTTATCATGATTTCACAGCAGCTGGATATGTTTCCCTAACTCACAAACTCTGTGAACACAGCCTGTACCTACATACACATGTCTATCTTCAAGACAGATACAGAACCATGGAATGCGAATGTTTCATCATTGTGCATGTGGGACACCATTGCTACTTGCATGAGAGTTTACTTGGGGTTTCAAGGCAGTCTCTGGCGTTAAGGATTCACATTCACTTCTTTATGCTGCACATGCCACACTTCTGAAACTGGTATAGATTTTTTTTTGAGAATTTACTTTCTTATTTTAAGCAAGGCAATTTCTTATATTCCTTTCGCATTACAACCAAGTGCCTTGGTGCCATCTGTCAAATTACTCACACGGAGCCACGAAAGCATTCTGAAATAATCTAATACGGGTGAGTACTGCAACTTGAAACACTCCTAATTCAGGTTTGACATGGCTGCTAATCAGGGCTCAAGATCAGAGGACAAAGAAGTATTTTCTCTTTCCAATGATATGCAGCACTGTAACTTTCCAAAAATGCAATGTATATATTACCAGCCCAGCATGCTCACAAGTCATGAAGTTTCAGAACACGACATTGCATTGTTTGGATGTGGGGGATTCTGAAGAGCCACAGCCGCAACATTTGAAATGTGATATATTTTTTAGCCTAGAAATGCAGGAGATATGTGTAGCTATATATTTTTTTTAAATTGCTTCCTTTCTCCTGAAAGGGAAGAAAGATTGTTAAGTGGTTTTATTGTGGCACAGAGGGAATCACACTGGCTCCAAGAGGAAATAACAGTGCAATCAAAAAGCCTTCAAGAGTGCATCAAGGATCCAGTAAGCTGCACTGAAACTACGCCTCGGCTTCCCTCTATGGATTTGAGGGGGATGAGCTTTGGTGCTTCGGAGGAGCCAGAGATGCCATGAGAGAAGGGAGGAAAACAAGGGTCCTCACATTCCAACTCCTCAGTCAGTTTGCCTGCAAACCCACAAAATGTTCTGAAAGCTAAAGCAGTGGTAACTGTAGTTTACACTATTCTCCTCTCTCAAATAACTTAATATAGCATTTAATGTCAGGTTCACTGTCTCAGCCTGAAAGACAACTGCCACAAAAACAGTCTGACAAGAAAACAAGTCAGTGGCTTCAGCTTAGGTGTTTAAGAGGAAAATGCACATAATATAGTATTTTCTAGGAAACCTGTGCCAAGAGTGCCTGGGCATTTTCAGAAGCCCAGAGAGCAGGCAAGGCCATGGGTGCTACTGAAAGCTAATGAAGTAGGAGGGATCCTGCAAGCAACAATCATACCTCTGCTTTTGAAAGTTGTCCTTCTAAGTTCCCACTTATCCAGATTGCTTTTTTGCAGCAAGTAATCCACGGCTGCATCACTGCCACAGTTTCACTTCTCTTTAATGTACCTCTGCAGCCCTTTGTCCTTGTTTGGACTTTCATAACACTGCAGCTTTTCCAGTAGTTCAGGATAAGCAGCACAAATGCTCTCAGATCACAAAGCTCTACAGATGTACAGTAAACATATGTGCATCCAAACATTTTTAAGCATATGATAAAGTGCTTGTTCCCACAGATGAACTCTCCCAGACTCTGTTTTAACATTCAATGGAACACAGAGATTTTTCTGCCATACTGTAAATTATAAGGACCTTTAAGCAAGAATATGAACTTCCAGCTTTCTATATACTCTGTGCAAAGCCTCCATTAAAACTAGTTACCTTAGGTCCCTCTGTCTCTTGGCTGGTTAACTCAGCTATGCTACTGCTTCAGAAACCTGTAGAAGAGATATGATGGATCCAGACACGGCAGAGGAAACGGCAGCTAAGTAAAGCACTTCACTTCAAAACCTACCTCATTGCACAGGAAACTAATGTGTGCACAATCCTTAGCCATTGTTTAAATCCACATCAGGGTTTCTATACACTTCTTCCTCGCTCCTTCTTATCTACTTCCCTTCATAGCCAAAAGCAGACAATGTTCACAGATTTAACACATCACTGTAATAACATCATTTCTGAAACATCTTTCTTGTGTGGTTCAGACAAAATCAGATGTTCAGAACTCAAATGACAGGAGGCTGGTGGTCAGCCAGCAAGTCAAAACAGGGGCAGCAAAGAGGAAAAATCTGGTATTCTGAACAGCAAGCTGCTGGGCTGGTGCTGAGCCACAGAGAGGAACCACATCATCTTGTGAAGCACGTGTCAAAAAGAAACAGTGGTTCCTAATCCCTGGCTACTTTATCTGTTGTCTCATTTGAGCCAGGAACTGCAATCTGCAGCCTCCACAGGGGCAAGACTCTATGATGAGCAGCATGTTGACTATTGATTGGAAACATCTCCCCTTTGTACCAGGTTTCTACTAACATAACTAAAGTCCAATTTGAAAAGAATATATACATATTCTGAAGGACTGACATGTTTCCAGCTCTTATGCCAAGAGATGCAATCCAGAAATCCAGAGCTGCTAAGTTGTGTGTGGCTTGCTTTCTTCCTCTGACATACAAAAGTATTCTCTTAGGAATAGAAGGTTCCTGCTGAAACTGTACCTGTTATGGAAACTTACTGTCCCTCCTGAGGGTGAGCCTTACAGAGCACCACAACCTCGATCAGTTCGTGACCAGGTCACTTCATGCAGGGATACATGAGCCACATGCAAATGATGCTGATGGGAGCTGGCTACAGATTGCTGCCCTGGAAGAGAGACCTGCATGTTTCTCTGCCTGTTTAAAAGGACTGAGCCCTGGGCTCTATGTCCAAAAGGATCTACTGTGCTATTTGAACTACAAGTAATCCCAGCAGTTAAAATATAGGAGTGTGTTTTGCCCTTGTGTCAAGAGGATGGCACGGGCTGGGCTATGGCTCCTTGTCTTACACTAGACAGGACATTTAATAGGCAAAATGAACTTTGATTTAAGAGGGACAGGTTGCAAAGCCCTCCCCTATTTGTTATCTACAAGTTTCCCACACTGCATACATTAAATAAAGATTTTGCATTGCTTGAAAGAGTCAGAAAGATGCTCCTCCAGCCTAAATCTCTGCCTATTTCCAGTACACCACCAACTTTCATTTTCAAACCTGAAAAGGTGTGAGTTCTGTGTGCCATTCTCCAGCGGGAACCTGAGAAGTGGAAGTGCTGCTGAGAAGTGTGTGCTCGCAGAGATTTCAGCCCAGGTTTGAAGGCCTGTGACATTCAAATGGATGAGAGAAGTTCTAGAGAAGTGCCTGAACTTCGGGCTACTCTTTTGAAATGCACTCAGACACCAGCCCCGAAGGAGTTCACCCATCATTTTTAGGACCTTATTAACTACAGCTTGAGGGAAATAGCTATAGATTTTATTCAGCAGGGACATTCTGCTGTGTGGAGCAGTGCTTTCTGCATTCATTTCCTTTTCTGCAGTGTTTCAGCACTGCACATTATTTAGGCATCAGATCTGAACGCAAATAATTGTACAATAAAAAACAGTGACTCAACAGGTTATTGCCACAATAACTCCTACATCTCCGCTGTGTGCAGAGTTGGCTTCATTGCTTACTCCACCTAGGAAATGGATGTAGGTAGTACTGTTCCTAGTCACTGTGCAGCATTTATCATTCACAAGACAGATGTATACATCATTCAGTGTTATTGAGAACATAGGGCATACTCTAAAGGATGGAAGAGGGAAAGCAGACCCCTGGTTATAACTATTAGCAAATCCTTCATACACCTCTCAAACATTACTTCTCTCATTCTTCAGTAGGAAATTAAATGCAGTGTGTATGCAAGCAAAGTAGAGCAGGAGGAAGCACTTCCATCCTGTCCCTCTTCACTGTTGTGTTTCCTCCATCAATGCCCTCTTCCATTCGACTTTACATCCCACAGCCAGAGGGATGGGTGCAGAACCTCCTAATTTTCCTTATTAATTTCTGCACTAAACAGGAGAAAAGAGAGAAAGAAACCATGGATTCATTGATACAAACACTCACATTACACTTACAAGTTTGCCACAATACACATGGCAGAATGCAGACCCCCAAACTCAAGAGGTTGTGCATTTAAAAGTCTGCAGATTCATGCAACATGGTGGAAAAACCCCTATCTCTGCATTACAGCTTCAGCTATGTCTACAGCAGACTGGAAAAGACTGATGTAAGACTAGGAAATATCCTAACAGCTTTTCAGTACAGCACAGTCACCTAACTCTCCTCTTCTGTTTTAGTATCAAAGTCTCTGCAGTTCGCACTTAAAGACAAAGAGGGAAAAACCAGTGAGCTGGGGAGGTGGCTAGCACGCAGAGCAAACCTATATGGTGCAGCAATTCTCCTGTCTTCAGACTCCACAGCGGTCCCCTCTAAGCTCCAAGGAATTACACAGCCATGGAAAGGAGCAGGACTGGATGCACCACGTGCACAGGCAGCACTGAATTCACTCTGCACACAGCTATTTCTGTTCATTTGACTTTTCAGCGCTTGTGACTCCATGTACAGGAACTCATTACAGCTCATTGCAAGAGCAGCCGCTTACCCTGTCACATCTCATCGCACACCAGAGGAGGCTGCCCTTTCATCTCCATGGGTTTTAAGCCAAGTTTTAGCACATCAGGGGGAATATCTTTGAAATTCTCACTGATTCCCACTGGAAATGGTGCCAATCGAAAGAGCCATTTCCTGGGGATATTTTCTTTCCCCAGGGCCGCAGGCAGGCTCAGCTCAGGCAGACTCACAATGTCATCTAGAAACAAAAGAAACAGATACCCCAGCTCTCTCTCTTTTCCAGCAATATTTTCTGGGTCTGTCCAGAGCCAGAAAACTCTCCCAACCCAGCCCCAGCTGAAGGTATGGTAATGGCAGAGGGCAGCAGCAGTGCCACCAAGGCAGCTCTGACAGCTTTTTGAAGCTCGTTTAGTCTTGGATTGGACATTTTAGCTCAAATTCTATGTCAGATCTGGGCAGCAGAGGCTTATGGTTTGGTGCTTTGGGCTGGAGCACCCCTGGAGCGAGGCAACTAATGTTACTTGTTCCTAGGACACAACAGGCCCTGGTGCTGGAACAGGTCTTCCCCATGCCCATCATGTTGGTACTTTTTGTTTTGAAGCAGCATTGGGAAGAAGTATTTAGCTACAGAGATAAGTCTTATCTCATTATCTGTGCGGCCTTTTTTGATAAATTATACAAAGCTCATGCTGCTTGCTAAGCATGTTACAGATGCCCTGTCACAGGCAGACTTTTTCTTTTGTATTTTTAAGTGAAAGAAATATTTTCCAGAGGTTAGCTCTAAATTACAGAACAATCTTTGTGCAATATGGAGACTGAATGCTCTTGCCAGCTTGGAAACACTTGTACAGCACTCGTGCCAAGCATGTATTCTGGATTTTGGTTTAGTGGATGCGTGATCATCCTGTATATCACATCTACATAGCCTCATTTTATTTTGTTTCACAGTGCTTAATTTCTCCTCAAAACATCCCTGGGAGACAGTTTATGATCCCCTTTTTTCAAAGAGAAACTTTAAGATTCGTATGGATCACAAAGAGATTTAGGTACTTAAGTAGACTTTGGAAGCCTAAATCCCACTGAAATTAACTGAGGATAAACCCTCAATAGGACTGAAATGCTTTAATACTTCACTGCCTAAGTGATTTGCCCAAGGTCATACAGGACATTTGGAAAACCAGCTTGCTCAACAGTTACTCTCCCTTTTAAAGATGGAATTTTAGCAGTTTTGCAAGGTCATTCGGGAAAACATGACACATCTATTGTGTTAGCTAACCCCTAAGGGCAGCAGATATCTTTGCCTGGACACAAGGTATCAATGCAACTATTCTGCTTCCTGCCTTGTATGGAGGTGGCCTGGAAATCTCAGCACAGGACTGCATTGTATTCAGCCAGCACCACCTAGAGCAGGGCAGAGACTGGAGCCAAAATCCCATGAGTTCCACCCAGTTCCTTAACCATAGGGGCAGCTCTCCCCATGTCATCATCCCTCTTCCCTTTCAGGGGGAGTCAGGATGAATGAATGGTGCCTTTTCAAACACCACAGGGTGTGTATGATGTGGAGGGGCCTGGATTTACTCTTTCAGAGCTCCTGAGCCTCTTCCATCCTCATAGAAAAAGAAAAGCCCTAGAGTTTTTGTTTTAAATTCAGCTCTGGTTACCACAGAGCTCTAGAAGCAGCATGTACACACAGGAAGCTTTATACCTCCCTTACTGGTGTCAGGCAGAAAGTAAATTATTTATGAAAGCTCTCCGTGTGATATTTTATTTGAAATTTAGAGGCAAGAGTGATGGGAAGGATAGTAAAAAAAATAAAATTAAATTAAAATTACATTCAAACCTAAGTCTCTCAGCTTTGCTCAGGATCCACTCCCTGCTAAAAGTGGCTCTCCAGAAGTATAAATATGATCTCATCTCTGTTAACATGGATAATCCCATTCACTTCAGTGGAGTTGCTCCTAATTGCCACTGATTTATACAGGATAAGAATCAGGTTTTGTCAAAAAAACATCTCTGGTGCCAGAGCTTCAGGGCTGAGTGGGTGTTTGCAAACGCAAACCCACTTTTCCTCCCACAGTCTGATCCACTTGTAGCTTTTCATTTTCCATGCACAACATTCCTCAATCCATTTCTTAAATCAGTAGTAGCCAGACAGCTCCAACCAGCCATTGCTACACAAACCAAAACCACCTGAAATATTGTGGTGCTGGAGAAGGACAAAGATCCCAAATAGTGGAATGAAACTGACGGTCATATCCCAAAGCTTGCTAGATGTCATTTCGAATCAAATATTTCTAAGGCTTAGAACAAAGCCTGAACCATCACCAAAGGCTTTTGAAAAGGACAGAGCAGAAGTTATTCCTTGAGATCAAGCCCTCTACTTGCTTAGTATTTGCATAAAGTAAATCTGGCTGGAATATCACAGAGGAGTTAAATGATAAAACACCTCAATAGCTTTTTAGCACTGAGGCCAAGGCACGAGTGTAAGCTTCACAATGATACAGGATACAAAGTTGTACATCAGCTTGCCCACGATTTCATGGGACCACTCTGGGGAGATGACTCTTTTGCCTCTCTTCCAACTGACATGAAAAATCCACATTTCAAACCTGGGTTTAGATCCTTAAATCATGTGTTTTCGCAGGATGCTCCCCCAAGTCCATTGTTAAGCAGTAGGACTGTGCTCACATTGACCACAGAATTACAGCTGCCCTCAATTCTCATATTATTGTGTCTTCAATAACATCTTTATTTCCTTCTTTGACCTAATCCAAAACCATTATTAAAATGTAAGGAAAGAGAAGACATTGAACTGTGTATATCATGATGTACCTTGCTACACATGGCAGGCGTTATGCACACACAGCAGCAGTGCAAGTGACACACTGCCTGGAGACAACTGTTTCATCTGGGCCCAAACTCTGGAATAATCCAAGACTCGTAATAAAGGTTCCTGGGTTGGTATCATGTGCAACATCTGGACTGGTCCCTTTGGGTTTTAAACCTGAGTCTGTGATGTTTCACCTTGTTCAAACACAAGGGTTTGTTTCCAGGCTTTCATGCAACATAATTAATACAGAATTATTCAAACGTCCTGAGGAAAACCTAAGAGTCTGGCACCTTCTTTTGGTCATGAGCATAAGCATCAGCAATCACTGTGCTAAAAAGAGCTCCTGCCCTTGACTTGGATGTGACTTTTGTTTCAGAATGATTGGAGTTAACCACTATGCAGAGCTTGCAATGTACCCAGAAAAGTTATTTCTTTTATTACAACCTCATATGGAAAACCAGCTCCATATTTCTCAAATTACTCTGATAACTGAACTGGTGCTAAATTTCTCCCAACTCCAGAGGATGTACACAAGCACAAATTCTACCTCACAGCAAATAAAGGAACTACTGGCCTGGTAAGGATCCTTTCAACACTAAAAAGGATGAGCTGCTGGAGTATCTCTCCATGATGGACAAGACAGCTGGATTCTGGAGATGCTGTCAAAACAACCCATATTTTTCTACCCATTTACTTCTTCATGTCGACCTATACTATTACTGAGATCACTAGTGATTCTTCAGTGTCCTGATCATTTATGCCCTAGAACTGAACAAGAAAACTTCTTCTCCCCCCTTAAGAAAAGCTGCAATAAACTTTTATTAATTTTAGTTTTTAATTTCCACACTTAGAAGATCTTAAGGGCCTTTCCAAACTTAACTATTCTATGATTCTATGTCCTTTAGTGTCCACTGTGATAAGTGAACTCAGACTTCTATACTCAGAGGCTCATGGCTCACTTTCTCTCTGTGTTTTGTGTGGTCATACAGACATTCACACTTTTGATAATTTAGGGCCATTTATTCCATCAAGGTGGGTATGACACTTTGGGCCAAACCAACCCCAGAGTGGGCAGACAGTGCATTCACCTCCTCCTCCTTGACAACTTACCCAGCTACAGTAAAGCAGATTAGGACTTCCTGGCAGAAATATGAAATTTCTACTCTAAAGGCATTTTTTTTGTAACTCAATAGCAGCTATAACTGCAGAATTATGATAGGAATACAGTAAGGAATAATAGTTTGACTTTTGAAATGAGTAGCATTTGAAATAAGATTCCTCCAGTTGTTATGCACATATTTTTCCTTCTTAGTTTCTTAATTTATTTCAGTAAGCCAGTGTTTATTTCTGCTGCAGTGCTTAGATCCTGAATATGTAGATTTTTATATACTTGCTCCTTTCTCTTTTCTTATGCTGCATAACGAACATTACTGACATGTTGATGCCACCATCTCTGCAATAAGGCCACATGATTTCATGTCAGAAGAAAAACAAAAAAGGGAAAAGTAGAGATAAACTTTCCTGCACCATTTCAGCAGCTGTTACCATAGTAATCATTCCTTTCACCAAGCCACCAAACATCATTTCAAGGATTTTTCCAAATGCCCATAGAAGAAGTAGCAGCCATCAATAACCTTTTTCTATAATGCCTCCCCAAATTGTCACAGACCTTTCTTTGCCTTATGTTATTTGCTGAAAACAGAAACAAAACAACGAGGGCTAGAAATAACATCTCTATTAAGATGGATGGATGTGAGGAGAGGTAGACGTGAAAAAAAAAGTGCTGCATCTTTGTGTGCCCAGGGCTGAAGCTTCCCAAACAGTCAATGACATGATTGCCAACTTGAGACATGTCAGCACTGAGGCATCCAGGATCCTAAACAGGAAAAGCTTTATAGATCAAAGCCAGCTCTTTTAATTGTCTGAGGAGCGTCACTCCGGGCAGTATTTTGTAAAACCAAGCAATGTAATAATAGCATTTTTCATTGCTGGAAGTTTCTGGGCAGGTTTTGGGGCACATTGCTATGCAGAGCACAGGGTGGAGGAGATCTGCCTCTCACCTTGGTTTTTAGTGCTGCAGAGGTATAGATGCAATTGGGAATAGAAACGTAGTCCTTGTGGCAGATGGACTGAGATCCACTCATGTTATTCACCTACAGCCATGGAAAACTGAACCATCTACCCAATGTTTTTTCCCTAATTTCATTGGGATTATAGAGTTAGAGAAACAGTGGGGTGGGCAGCAGGAGGATCCACAGAACCTAACGATACTTGGGAAATACATAAGTAAAATCCTTCCCAGTTCTGAGCATGGTAACTGCTTTAACTTCATATGTCTGCAAGAATGATCATAGTTTATAACCTGTCTCTCCAACACACCAAGAACCATCACTGAGGTCTCAGCATCTAAGTCTGGGTTTCTTGAACCCTTGCAATACAGTTTTTGTAAGCCCCTCCTGGGAAAAAGAATTACAAAGGGGAGTTGCACCTCCTCAGTTAAAGAAAAAAATGCCATCCATGCACACTGCTTCTCAAATATTGGTTTTATAATGTTCAGAAAAGTTGTTTCCCCATAAAAGTTTACTTCATGCAAGTTCCAGGGCAGAGATATGTAGAGTTAAGATCACTCCTAATAGCTTCCTCAAGTACAAAGCATTCTCATTTTTCTCTATGTTCAAACACCACCAGCAAAATAGAACCTGGACTACAGAGCTCATAACAACTAGCAAGATACAAATAGTATACAGAAATATTCAGCAAAGCTCTGACCTTAACAAGAACTTAAACATGCTTAAGGAACAACACTGCAGAATCCAAGCCACGCTCAGAACCAACATCCTTCTGCCCTGTTGTCAGAAAGTATTTTGCTACCACAGGAATTTGTATTCCGGAGTTTGCAGTATTAGTCATTCTTCTACATCATCCGAGGCACAGCTTACAGCAAGCTGTCTCAGTGATCTTCATCTGACTGCCCAAGTCTCCTTTCTCATCACTTCACACTCACCCTTCTGAAAGTGTGGGAGCGCAGCAGCTCAGTCATTGAAGCTGTGCACACGGAGAAGGTCAGCAGTGTGAGCAAATAGCTAATTCCACCATATGTGCCTGGAGTCACCTGCTGGGAATGAGCAATCCTGGAAACCAAACACACAATTAGACCTCCTGTTGCATGTCAGCCTCTGCTAAAAATCTGTAATTAAACTGATACAATGGTAATGAATAGGAGATTTTAAGAAGCAGATTCAGGAACTGGAGAGACATAGAAATGTGTGTAATTATATGAATTTTCCCACTGGGTATTACAAAGCAGCATCCACTGGCTTTGTCTGAAATGACAGAGCTGAGAAGGCTTCCAAACCTGCACAGTGGGGGGTTGTCCTGGCCACAACCCAGCCTCCTAGTATGGGACCACGCTCCGCTGCCTTCCTACCCTCTGCCTTGCTCTGTACAGAAAGGAAAAGCACACTCCTGTGGGCTCTTTGGGAGCCGGTGCAGCCATAATAAACCCTAAGTTTGTGCATAACTTTCTGTGGGATCTTGCATCTGGGCAGGTTTTACACTGTCACACGAGTGCATTGACTTAACTTTCTAAAAGGAAGCATGATTTCAAAACAGGAAACAAAAATGTTTCACTTAAAAACACATCAAAAGCACTCCATTCTCAGGCACAGGTAGGAGGCTGAATTTGTTTCAAACAAGCTTTCAGCCAATACAAAACTTCGTTTTTCTGTCAAATAAATTATTAGCAAAAACAATTATTGCCCAGGTAATTAAACTCTGGCAAGAGTCTCTAAAACTACAAGCATAAGAAGCAAGAGTCAGTCTGTGCCAGTGCAGGCTGGAACAGAGTCAGGAGCTCTGCAGAAAACACAGAATGGAAACCTAAAACCTATTTCAACCACTGGGTCACACATACATCCAGCACTAAATCAAGTGTAGTTTAATTATTCACAAGCACTTCAGTGCCCTTATAGCATTAATACTGTGAGATATCACTGATTTGGTGTTGAAGATAACACATTAGACAGCAAGAAACAGTATTTGTCAAGGCACCTTGTATGCAATACTATTCTACCAAAGGATCTTTTCCCATGTCAATCATACAACACCAGGATAAGGATAAGAAAGGTTTTTGCAAATTCACTGATTAGTGCTTAGCTTTATTTGAAAAATGCATCCTTCACAATGTGTCATGTTAATATGCCATAGCATTTTGAACATTATTTGGTTTATGCTTATTAGGCATATCCTGCTGGAAGAAAGCATTTTAAATCAGATTAAATCTTATACATGTTTAATGCTATATTCTCACCATTTAAAATGCTACTATATAAAAACAGCAGAGAGAGAAATTGACTCACAGAATAAGAATGTGAAAATAATAGATCATGAGTGAAATGAATAATAGATTAACTGAATAATCATATTACTACCTATATGAAGAGTATAAATCACAGCAATCTAACGCTGTCACAGCAGAAAAGAGCAGGCTTTCCACTACACGACTCTGTTCATTATCTAATGTGAAAATTAAAAGGTGTGATTAGCATTAATGAGAGGCCATTTCATTGCAGCTGATGCCAGGTATCAATTCTAAACCACATTGGACAAGAAAGCTCTTCTGGAGATCTCTTCTCAACCTGTGGAAAGTCATTCCACCCTATTCATCCTTAAAGAGCTCTGGCTCTGCTCCCCAGCAAGACCGGAAGAACAATCTCATGCATATTACTGCATCACTAACAGATATTAACTTTCAATACCATCATTAAGAAGAGCATCCACCAGAATTTGACAGCTCTGAACTGTTCATAAGAAGATATACTCTGTATAACTTTCAATAATGAAGATATATCATCAAGAAGCCAAACGGAAGGCTTCTGACAGCAGTGAAAATATTCCCAGTGAACCAAAAGGGATTTGTTTCAAACTGTAAGTATCCATATACATCTTCAGAATACACTTTTAAGTTACTCTATTTATATATCTTTTATATATATATTTGATTAATTCACTTATATAGTTGCTATGAGTGCATATTTGACTCCATGTCTGCAGCACTAGGCTACATATTATAGTGATAATTAGATGGGAAGAGCCAACATGCAAGTTATGACAAAGCAGGACTCTTACTCCAGACTAATATCCAAAACCAATACACAAGGCAGTTCATTCTACTTACTGTGCAGGACACACAACTTTCAGCTACTTAGCAAAGTTAGAGACCCTAGCAAACTTCAGTGGTCCTTAGCCAGCAGGGAATTAGTGGAGAATACTGAAGGCACAGTACAGGAAAACTGGAATTACAGGATCTGGAATCAGGACTCCTCCACATGCAAGAAGTTTCTATTTAACAGCACATCTCTGGACCAGCTGCAACCTGTTCATGATGCCTGCCATCCATCCATCCATCTATCCATTCCATGTCCCCTGCCTCATCCCTTCCTCCTCAAAGTGCAGAGAACAGTCAGGGACACTTGGAAAATGGAATTCAATTGCTAATTGGTATAAAACCATAAAGAGCTAAACAATGTGTGAAGAGACCTGCTGGCTCTCATGCCATTAACCACTCTGGCATTACCAGATATTCAAATATGAAGCTTACAGAGAGAGACCTGATTAAAATGGCAACTGGCATATACAGAACAGGAGTTGCCATCCAACAGGCTGTCTGTTAATGAGAAAGTAACATTTGTTAGAAGTTTCTAAACGTGACCTTGTCGACACCAGATTGAAAGAAGAAGATACAAAACAGGAATAGCTGCTGGCATTAGGAACTGATTGTCAGCTGAATTCAGCATCAGAAGGATTAGCAGTCAATCTGCTTCATGCTCACTGACTGCTCTTGCTAGGATGCGTTTAGCTATCTGGGGACATGCGTTTTGAGAGAGGGAAGAAAGCAGAGAGAGAGATTGCACAAATGCTAAGTAGAAGACAATAGCAGCACTGCCAAGTAGGGCCATATTCTGCCTTTCCAGCTACGGCCTTGTGGTAGCAAAGGGGGAGAAGGGAAGCTCAGCGGCAGCAGGCCTTAATCAGGGATGCTCATCAAGTCTGGGGCTCTGAGAAATTTTCTGTGGAAGAAAGAGCTCCTCCAAGCACTGAAAACCACATTGTGAATGCTCTGTAAGCCTGGGCTGGCTGCTGCCAGCCTCATAGACTGACTGTTTGGACTTCAGGATCCCCTGTGGGTAGGTTTATACCTCATGCAACACAGCACAAAGACCTCACATCCTGGGAGCTACCAGATGTCCTCTGTCACATGAAAAATGGTAGCCTCTCAAATCCTAGAGAAGATGCCCAAAAGAGACACATCTGGGGGACTGCTGCAGAAAATTGTGATTGTGGTTTTCAGTCTGACATGCTCAGCCACTAAAGCACTCCTGCATGGCCAAGTACACTATGGAGGAAGTGAGGCTGTGTCTGTGCAGTCCGGTTTGACTTGAAGAACCTTCCCAGTCAGTCACCTGGAGTCAGGGATCATTAACCATGTCCCTGCGCAAGGCCTGACATCCGTGGCACAAAACAAACATCTCCATCAAATCAGTGCAGTGATTCAGAGCCATGACAAGGCAAAGTGACTCAGTAAGGGACTGATTGGGAATGCAAACACAAACTGCCATGCCCTTGTAAAACAGTGAATTTTTAGCTTTATAGCTTGCTGCATAGACTGCTGGACACCCATGCAATAAGAACAAGATCATTCCAGCAGCTTGAGCTGTCAAATACTACCCAGAATTGCTGGCACAGCAGGAGTCAATTATTTCACAGCAATTGATGCAACAGTGGCTTTGGTAGCACATCCATGAGCATAAGATGGTGTTAAGCCAGCTCCCAGCATCTTGTAGCAACAGGTCTCGTAATTCAGCATCCCAGCGAGAAGGTTTATCCCTGTGATAGTCTCTTCAACATATAAAACTACCATTGCAGAGGTATATTCTTACTGCCAGGAGGCCTTGTTTAGTATAGCCTCCTAAAAAGGATTATAACCCAATCCTATTTTCCAACAGTGTAGCTGTAGGAGTCTAAGGGTACAAGCAAGGCGTGTAGAGGCAGAATATCCTTTATTATGCCAATTGAAGTATGTAGAAAAAACCCTGCAAATATAGGCTGAAGAGCATGGGTACTTCTTCAGGGTTGAAATGGATGCACCAAACAGAATAAATAGCTTAGAGTTCATTGATTTAACTGAAAGAAGGACAGAACAGAAAACAGCCTCTGCAAAGACTCTGGAACACAAAGACATAGGATCTGATTTTTCAAGTGCTATTCAGACTGTTGCTGATCCAGATATGTTGCTGTTTAATATCATACTATGCAAAATATAATTTAAAGAAAACAAAAATGAGGACAGAACAGAAAGAAGAACAGTAAATATGACAAATGCAATTTCATACCTGAGGCTCCAAAAGGACTACTGCCCAAAAACTCTAGAATAGATTAGACCCCAATATGAACTGAAAGGAAAAAGTAGACAGGATGGAAACTGAGAGTTCCTGGGGGGAAAATCATGAGATGGCCAAGAGCTACAACACCACAGTTATAAAAGAGAACAAGTTTGGCTAAAAGCACATTCTCATATGGTGTGAAGGTGGCAATTAGGAATAAAAATCCAATATAAAATGACTGAAAAGGAGGAAATCAATAGGAATTACTGTAAGCAAAGTTAGAAAAGATGAAATACTTATTAAGAAAGCTAAAAAGGAAAGAGAAAAAGCCAACACAAGCCTGGCTGAGGGCAAGGAGTTAAAACACAGCAAAAGAACCTCAGCAGCACAGCAGCTAAACAGCTCACCAAGTTTTCAGTGATAATGCAAAAGAGGTAAAATTGTTCAATACATATTTCTATTCCATATATGAAAAGGGCTGTGGAAAACCAAATGTCTTCTAATCCTTGAGTAACTAAAGAGGATGCTAAAGACCTAGGAATAAACATTTTATGGCAGTTAAGGAGAGCTTGCACAGAGGAGTTGAAGCAGAGTTATATGAGATTATAAGATATAAATTTTTAATAAACCTTGGTACCTCAGGAAAATCCATTAATTTTCACCAGGTTCATTTAAAGCTAAATGTGTGGTTATGTATCCAGGAATAAGAAGCGTACCAAGGCATAGCTGCAGAATAAAGGACTCTAAGCTGAAAAATGATCCTTAGATGTGTAAACAAATAAACAACAAATAAGGACGTAAATTTACATCCATTTGCAGCACTTGTGAGACCGATGATGAAATATTCCACAATCTCCTGGTACCCCAAGTTTAAAAAATCACGTTAGAACCCAGGAAAGATGCAAAGCCACAGAATTTCTTAGAGGGCCAGAGAACATGCCTGGCTCTGTAAGACAAAATGCTCAGAACAGAGACCAAGAGCTGCCTGTCTTACAATGTACAGAGACCTTGGAGAAGGGGAGGGAAAGGCAGAAGGGGAATAGTTGTTAATAAAAGGTTCCTTAGACTAGATAAGACCAGGCAAAATCAAAATGGTGCCCTGCAAGATGTGTAACATAAAGCACGATTAAATGTTTAAGCAAACACCAGGGATGCAGTAGATTGTTTCAGGATGATGCAAGCTCCCTCCTTCAGTGATGGAGAGGTGCTGAGGCATGTGGTGTCAGTCAGAGAGCAGCGCAAATCCTGCAGCAGGGCACATTGCCCCTCGCAACTGCCCCCTGTAGCCTTGTGTGAGTGGAGGAGGAGATGAGACCTGCAGGGCTAAAATGAAATGAGTTGCTGGTCTATTGCCATGAAGGTTGCCTGAGTATGAGAGAGCCTTTGGGAAACTGAGTCAGCTGGGGTCTCATTTTAACTGCTGAGCTTTTATCGAGGGCAGTGTAAAAGCTTTGTACTTGCAGTCAGCAACGTGCCTCTAAACAAAATGAAGCCTTGGATCTCCCTAAGTCCAAAACTGCCTTTTGGTTTTGTGTTTGCAGAGCAGGGAATCCTGGTCCATGACAGTGGCTTTGCTATCACAAATGCCCATACCAAAAATGAAAGGGAGGAGAATTACGATGCTCTTTGGAAGATGATGAGCCATGAGTCCATTTGAGCACCTCTGTCAAACTCAACCAGAGAAAATGGCTGGAGGCTGATGAGTTGAATCAAGGGAAACAAATCAAAATGGATCCAAGCCACAAAAAATACCAATTTGCTATCTCCTGAACAATAACTGAGCAGAGCAGGACATAAAGAACTAAGTGCTAGTGCAGCAGTGTGCTGCTCATTTATTAATTTTCTGGCACTGGGCCAGAATATTGCTCTTTCTTACAGCTATGTCACATTGAAACACCGGCATTAAGTCTAGTGCCACTTTCTGTGAGACACAGGTAATAAAAAAATACCCGAGTTACACAAGCTTAACAATGTGTGGTATTGGTTACAAGAAGGCAAAGCTGCCCAGTCATTTGCTCTTACAAATGGGAAAACAACTAGACATGTCTGAGTTTCTCAGATTAGCATATAAGCACTCGATTCAGTGAAGAGTATATGCAGCCTGATGGCATAATGACCAAGCCCAGGCATCACCACCAACTATTGGACTTCCTTCATGACCCATTAAAAGCAAGTAGAAAGCATATCCTTTGTGCATCTAGAGTTGTATTTATAGGATTGATTTGAGTTGAAAGGGATCTTCAAGCTCATCTAGTTCCAACACCTGCCACAGGCAGGGACACCTTCCACTTGACCAGGTTGCTCAAAGCCCTGTTCAACCTGGCTTTGAGCAAGCCTGTCTCTCTTGCCACTCTGGATGACATTCCTTCCCTCCAGCATGTTGACCACACCACACAGCTGGGTGTCCGCGGCAAACTTGCTGAGGGTGCATTCAATCCCACTGTCCATGTCACCAACAAAAATGTTTGCATCTCATTAGGTATAGCAAAACTTTCTCTCATACTGACAAATCTGAAAGGCATTTCTTAGTGAATTTTGCATGAGTTGGCAGGGTCCTGCTGTAGTAACTGTGATACAATTACCCCTACACAGACATCTCCCCAACAAACTCTAAGGATGAAAGACTCAGCGGCTTTCAAATGCTCTACCTTGTAAAATTAAAGCTATTAGAAAATGTAATCACCCTTTGTCTAGCCTGTCTACTGGATATATTTACACTCCCAAGAGGGGTTAAAACAACATTTTTAGCAGCTGCCTCAAAACGCAAATCAGATCTTTGTGAGATGCTACATTGATTTGCATATTATTAAGCATGATCCTTCTCCTCCACTGCAGTTTTGCTTCTAGTTCTGTTCCTGCGTGAAGGTTGCCACTAGCTGCACGTATGACACTTTCCCTTGTGGCTGCCTACCACTTGCAGGAACTACAGTGGCACCATGCTAATGAGTCCCAGGGAGACAGTAATGTAGCTGGAGTTGCCATTCTAGCTTTAGCAGAAAGGGGAAGCATTAAAATGCTTCTGGCAACTTTTGGATTCAGTCAGTTGGAGAGTGTTTACACAATGTTAACATTGAACTGGGCGATTGCTGCCCCAAACATGTTCCATTTTTATTGAATTGATTTTGCAGCATACAGCATCTGACAAAGCATTGCAGTGGGCCAGGTCTTAGGTGTTTGCTAAGTAGGGCACCGAGCACTTTGTCTACAACCTCCTCCCTCCCACCATTTTGCAAAGAGATTCTGCAGTATTTACCCATAAGATTCAAATGGGTCTAAATTATACCAGCATAACCTTTGGACATCAGATTGCAGCTTGGGCTGTCGAACAGAGCATTCAACCTTAGACAGAGAGGCTCTGGACAAGGACATGTGTCAGTGCAGGTTTCCATCTACAAGCTAGGAGCATTTTTTCCTCCTGCTAGGAAACTATGAGCACTGAAGGGAGAATATGAAGGGCTGACAGGCTGCACACAGACTGCTAACGATTCACCAATGTGTGAATGAAATGAAAGCTCATGTCGGAGCACAGGGCACACGGCTGCTGCTTGGCAGGCTTTGAGAGAGCAAGCCTATACAATTTGTTGTTGCTGCAGCTGAGGTACAAGGTTACGCTTCTGGAACAAGTAAAAGCTTTGTGTAAGTGGGAACAAGAGCTGCTATGCATATCAAAAGCTGGATTCTAGTGTCATTGGGGGGAAATCCAAAATAATTCCCTGGCAGACAGAACACTGTGCTGTTTTCAGCCTATGGAGCAGTTATATTACCATAGTTAGCTTTCCCACTGTAATAATAGCAGAGGTCCCAGCTGTACTGTAGGTCCCGATTTGCTAGCACAAAAGGTCATGCAGCAATTGAAGACTGGCTCTCCCAAATGCAATCTGGTCCCAGACACTGGGCTACCCACCCAACAGGCCCCTCTTACATTCTAATACCCTTTCACAGGAGAGGCATCCCTGTGCCTGAGCTGAAATGTCTGTTAGTACTATTCACCTACAGTACATATTCACCTACCATACAAAGCTGTTGTAAAGCTTCATTAACATTTGTAACGCAAAATGCTTCAGGACTCTCAGATGCCAGACACCACAGAAAGCAAAGTGTTCTTTCCACAGACAGCATGGCTTAGCTTGGCAGGCTACGCTGCTGCAGACTGAACATTGACTCCTACAATTCTGTTGCAAGGAAGAACAACGAGCTACATAGTTTATATGAACATATTGCCGCTCAATTTTTCTTTGCTGCTTGCAGGCTGGTGCCCTGTCCTTTGTAGCTCTGCCTGTACTTTTATGATACGGCTTCCTAAAAGATTACTTCTGGTCACTGCACTACATGGCACAAAGACTTAGAACCTGTTGAATGCTGTATAGTTGCAGCCTTCTCCTGTCTGTAATTCCCAAGGCTGTAACAGCAACCAAACTTAGAAGCTGCTTAATGAAGACTGGGCCATCACAAAATTGATTCAGGGTTGGGAAAGTGTATAGTTCACCCCTTCCATTACAGCAAAGGATGGCACCCAATTTTGAGAAGTACTTGTAGATGCCATTTAAGTGCCAACTATAAACCACTACTGAAATAACCTCTCAAAGAGCACAAATGGAGACTTCGCACAGATTTCTCTTTATTTTCCCATCAAACTAGCAAAGGGAAGCACTTTCAGCAGGAATCCCTTCTACACCACCACATAACATTTTACCTGATAAAAGCAAGCATTAGCACAGGCCCAAACCTGGGATCTCTGCACAAAGCCTGACATGTTTACAGTTCAAACAAAAAGCCAGCTTAGAAACACAGAGATGGATCCATCTGTACACAGCACTGACGTGGAAACTTGAACTTCTTTTATGTTGAGCTTTTTATCTTTTCTTTTTTCCTATCAGTCTTTTGGGAGGAAAAATAAGGAGCTGAGAGAGACAATGTGATTCATTTTTACTAGAGTGAGGCAATAAAGCTCTTGCAAAGTGCACTCCATTTCAGTAGCAGCAGTAACACCTAACCTGCTGCTCCTGCTACTGTGCTTTTACCCTTCACATGCTAAGCTGCTTATTTTCAATCACAGGCTCCAAGTGCATTGATAAGGCCATGGAAATTTTTTGTTTGTTTGTTTTTTGTTGGTTTTTTGGGGTTTTTTGGTTTTGTTTTTTTTTGATCACTTGCTATGATAAAGTGACAAGCAGTCAGTGAGTCACTGATAGATCATCATCTCTTCCATATGCAGTAGGAATCTAATGCTGGGAGATCCATCCCTGCAGGAACAGCAGTCTGCCCGTTCTGCTTTGGAAAGTCTATGGCACGATTCTCTTTCTCCTATCAACTTCTCATTTGCAGTACATAAAAAGGAAGCGTTATAACAATCCAATCCCTATATAAGTCAGCAATAACGTTTCAGTGCTGCAGGTTACGTACAGCAGTGATAAATAACTGCAGTATGCCACTGCACCAGGTTCCATTCTGCCTTACCTACACCCGAGTCCTTGTTCTGATCCAGCTGCCAAACCAAAGTCAAATAAATCAAGGGCTCTGCCCATGGGCTCGCTGCCGGGCAGCCCTTGTGGGCACACGTCCCTGGGGGAATGGCAAGTCTCTCCCCACTACAGTCAAGCTCCTACAGGTTACTTTCACCACAGGCTTTAGCCACATCTCATCCCAAAAGAGCTTATAGGGACAAGATGCAGGCTTTAGAGACTTTTAAATCAGTCCATCTGCTCCACCTACACACATCACCACTGGAAACTGGCCCTAGAAACCCCAAATCACTTCAGAACCCCACCAGCATCTGGCTATACAACTTTGTTATTCTTGTTGGAAACCAGAGATACACCAAGTACAATCTCAGCAGCACTGCTAAAAGTGGGAGAAACATGGCAGAACACAGAGCTTAAGAATGGTTTTATCCTTTCTCTTTGCCTTCCTCTCCAGCATTTCAGGCAGAGACACCACTTCTCTTTCCAGAGCTGTTCATCAAAGCATCTGAAATACTACATTGATGCTCCAAGATGCTACATGGCTCCTCTGTAAAATCCCTTTCTCAGTGTTACTCAAGCTCCTACAGTCTGGCTTTACACATACTTTATGAATACCACTGTACAAGAGTTTAAATCCTTGAGCTGATGTATTTTGAGCAAGTGCTTGGGGGAAAGGCAAAGGCTATGGGAACAAAGATGAGTTTCATGTTTAGAAAGCATCCATTTTCAAGCCATGGGGCACCAACCAACCATTCTGTTTCAAAGCCACTGCACTTTTGTTTTAATTCTTCAGATGACTTTACATGCTTCTCTTATCTATCCTGTCTTTAAGCTCTTGAGAGACAAATACTTATAGCATGAGATAAATCTCAGTATTGTGAAAATTTTCAATTACATCTTGTTTTACAAGTATGAATCACCAACAATAACATGATCTGATTTCTGGTAATAAATACAAACTTTTGAAAGTTAATTACCATGGCTTTATATAGCATCTACTTTATTTCTGCTAAATCAGCCCATCCATTGATTCACAAGCCTGAGAACTCGGTAGGTTACAGTTTCCCAGTGGATCCTCAAAGCAGATGGAATTGATTGCACAGCCTTAAATTTGTTCTCCCAGTATTCCCTCACAGTCTGTATCTTATGGGGAAGAATATCTTGAGTTCTTCAGCTATGGCATACAGACTTCAGCACAGTATATGTACTACAGGCTTATCTCAGACTCCCTCTTGTGTTAATGTACGCTACAGTGACTCAGACTTGGCAGGCTCTCACCTAGCTCAGATACAGACTCCGCTTTCACCCTCACTGACCACAGGACTTTCTACACTTGGAAATCTACTGAGAATTTTGAAGGATGATTGCTGACAATTGCATTCATTTTAACCTTGAACTCTGAATTTATTCTATTGCTACCCAAAGTTTTGTCTTCTGAGATGGAAAGAGATTCAGTCACACCTATGCAAACACGAACACACATATCCATAACCAGCAAGGTAACAAAGCTCCTCCAATGCCTCCTTGCCACAAATACTCTCCATTGTTTTCACTGTGTTGAGTTTCCTTTGTTGGGAGGTGTTTAGTTGCAGTCATGGAAGAACATTGGGGGTTTAAAGTTACACTTCTAGGGATTCTTTGCGAGGACACAAAAGAGAAAGTGTATTTCTTATTTCCATTAGTTTACATTATATTGTAGTTTCTTCTTTTTTAATCTTAGTTAATCAATTTCTTACATAACTGATACTTATGCATTTCCCAGCCACCTCTAGTTCTTTGTATCCGGATATCAATTCTACACAATCCTGAAGAGATTTCCTCCCCACTGCCTCCACCACCTGTCCCCTCCAATTAGTGTCAATTGCAGTGAAAAATCTTTGTGATATTGAAACTATATAAAGACACATGTACATCTGTTTAGAAAGGCAGATTTTCTTTCCACAGGAAAAGCTGCCATTTCAAAATGCGCTTTTCTGTTGAATTGCAACATAAAGTCAGAATTGTTATTTACCTGCAGAATGAGAATTCTCAAAGAGTAATGTCAGCAACTAGAAAGATTGGAAAACTGTCAAAAGTTCAGAAAATAACATAACTGTTATTAACTGTTCAAAGCATATATTATTTAAAATATATATGGGGATAAAAAGCATGAAAAATTAAAAAAAAATATAAAGAAATGAAGGAATTCATTAGATTCTAGTTACGGCCAGTGTGGGTTAAACTCTGCTCTTTGGACAAACATGAACTAATAATTATTTGGACATCTCCAGAGATTTTCTTTTGAGGAGAATAGCTGCACTACAGTCAACTGCTTATGAATTAGCTGGATGAGATGTTTCTCATCAGTAGGCAGTTTCTGTGATTCTAAGTTATCTCCTCTGAAACGTTCCCTGGTTTCAAAACAGTAATTTAGCTGCTAACACATAGAATCATAGAATCATAGAATAGTCAGGGTTGGAAAGGACCTTAAGATCATCTAGTTTCAACCCCCCTGCCAAGGCAGGGTCACTTCCCACTAAACCATGCCAGCCAAGGCTACGTCCAACCTGGCCTTGAACACCACCAGTGATGGAGCATTCACAACTTCCCTGAGAAACCCATTCCAATGCCTCACCACCCTTACCACTAAAGAATTTCTTCCTCAGATCCAATCTAAACTTTCCCCACTTTAAGTTTGAGCCCATTACCCCTTGTCCTATCACTACAGTCCCTCATGAAGAGTCCCTCCCCAGCATTCCTATAGGCCCCCTTCAGATGCTGGAAGGCTGCTATGAGGTCTCCACGCAGCCTTCTCTTCTCCAGGCTGAACAGCC
>JASSUY010002177.1:0-10467 GCA_032466535.1 Forpus xanthops
TTGCAGAAGGAAGTTGTCTTCCACACAACTGAGGAACTTCCTGGATTGATTATGCCGGGCCGTGCCATCACTCCAACAGATATCAGGGTGATTGAAGTCCCCCATGAGAATGAGGGCCTGCGAGTGTGAGGCTATTCTTATCTGTCTATAGAGCTCTTCATCCACAAAGTCTTCTTGGTCAGGTGGTCTATAACAGATCCCCACGATAATGTCTCTCACCGCTCTTCTCCCTTTAACCCTGACCCACAAACTCTCTGTCAACTTCTCACCTGTCCCAGACAGAGTTCCGTACTCTCCAGCTTATCCTTAACATAAACAGCAACTCCCCCTCCCCACCTACCAGTCCTATCTTTCCTAAAGATCCTGTAACCTTCCATTCCAACACATCAGACATAAAAGCCATCCCACCATGTCTCTGTGATACCTATGATATCATACTCCCGTAGACGTGCACACATTTCCAGTTCCTCTTGTTTGTTGCCCATGCTACAGGCATTTGTATAAGGGCATCTGAGCCGAGCTTGAGCAGGTGGAGTATGTCTACCCTGCTCTGAACGTTTGTTATAGGTGCTGGCAAGTGACTGGGTTTGTTGGGATGGAACAATGCCTCCCTCCCCCAACACATCTAGTTTAAAGAATCCTTGACCAGTCTGACAAGTCTCCTACCAAATCCCCTTTTCCCTTTCTTTGTCAAACCAACTCCACCAGCCCCTAGTAGTCCTGGCCTTCTAAATTGAGTCCCGTGTTCTAGGTACCCAAACCCCTGACTACAGCACCACCCTTCTAACCATTTATAAACTTGGTCAATCCTCCTAGCCTTTTTAAGGTCCTACCTTGTATCATGGAGAACAGATGAAAAGACAATCTGAGCTCCAGAGCCCCTAGCCACCTCTCCCAGAGCTCTGTAGTCCTTCTTTATATTCTCCAGGCTACTGCTAGCTATATCAGTAGCACCCACATGGATCACTAGAAGTGGGTAACAGTCAGTGGGACGGACTGGAGCAGTCAGCTTCTTCGCAACATCCCTAATCCGAGCTCTTGGTAGGCAACACACCTCCCTCAAGACCGGATTTGGCCAACAGACGGGTGCCTCTGTTCCTTTCAGAGTAGAGTCCCCTCCTACTAAGGCCCGCCACTTTTTTCTGGCAGCACAAGTAGCAATCTTCTTTACCAGTGCATCAGGTGGTTGTTCACGGTGCAGTTCCAGTGAGAGTGTGGTTCGTCATCAGCCCCCTGCAGGACAGCAAAGGGGTTCTGGGTAGGAACAACAGATTTAGGAGGAAGCCCCTTGCTTTTAATTGTCCTCTTCCTCCTCTTTTTGTTGTTTTTTCCTGTCACTGTTTCCCAGCTTCCTGGGTTAGCAGCCTCTTCACCTGCATGAGCGACAGAAGGTGTTTGAGGCCCCTGCACAGTCAGGTCCTTGGAAAAAAAAAAGATTGTTTTTCTAAATCTGATAACTCATTCAGCATATGTTTCTTTCAGAAGCAGCAACTTTTTTTGTTAAATAATACACTTTTAAAGTGACTCTCCTTATTATGTCCTCTTACCACTTGGTTTATGGAATCATCTGCAAGCATATGAACTGAAATTAAGAGATGTACCCCAGAAAGGATGCAAATAAAATTTAAGATCAGTGCAAGATATGTAGTGCATCCTCAGGCCTTAAATAAATAAATACAAATTTTACTCCTTACTAATTTTTAGCTGTTGAAATATTTGACTGGATTTAATGGAATTATACTCACGCTTAGTCAGATATTACAGAGACAAGGCATAAAGCATGTTTAGTAAAATAATCACAATATCGAAACCATCCTCCTTTTCTGACAAATCACAATTCAAGAAAGGACTCCCAGTGCAGAATTTATACTAAATTGATGGTGAGACAGATCAGGATTTCCATGGGAAGGGAATGACATTCATGGGAAGTTAAGCAGGCCAGTTATATCAATTCCAGTCTGTTCTTATTCCACCTTAGTAGAAAATATAACATCTTTCCAAATACAAAAGAAGGACTTAATTGCTTTAACCCATTCCTCATTGAAGAATACAGGTTGCCATAATGTTATAGTTGCATTGATTGTCTCTTATGATTTCTTAAATAAGAAGCAATACGTCTCAAATGGTGGGATTCTGCAGTCAAACTTTCTTCCTGAGATAAAAAGAGGAGAAAGAAATAGTCAAGGATTTTTTTCTCTATAAGGGAGAAGATTAAAGGACCACTCAGATAAAATCTTCCCTATTTTTCTATGTGTTGGTTTCATATTTTGCCAGAATAAAAAAAAAAAAAAAAACCAAAAAAAAAACAAAAAAAGATTATGTTACCTTGACTTTAAATGTACAATAAACCTTTAAATCCTCATTACTTTTAAGATTAGAGAGATTACAAATCCATACAGTCTTCCTGAAAAGAGATGCAGAGAAATTACAAGCAAGTATCTAAGCCAAGAATTCTTTCGAACACTGAAAGAATAAAGGGAAAAGACGTACAGAGTTAATTGTTTTTCTACCATTCTGTCCTCAAAGCAGTATGGTAAAGATGAATTTGAATAAGAAAGAATGGTCTGAAAGACTTTAGGTTTCTTAATACAAAATATGCTGATCTGTAGATAACAGATTTAGCTGTATTTTCAAAGGTGACCCATATTGAAAAGTTATAAGCGAAAAAGCAGATGGAAGTTAAAATATTGATTAGAAAAATGTGCTTACAAGATCTGCATTCCAGACACTCACTTGTTTTAAAATTCTGTCTTTTCCAATTTTCCTTATTGCAATTTCTGATCATTGGAAGTCAGATTCTGCTTTTTTTTTCAGATAGAGTAAGTAGATCTTGGTAATTTTCTTACTACAGAGCAATACACCCCTATTGCTATAGGTAATTATTTTACTCTTTTTTTCTTTTTTCAAAGTTGTACCAAACTTTGCTTTGAAAAGTGATTCAACAGCAAATTCTAGCAAGATTTTTTAGAACAAACAACATGCTCTAACATTTCCTATATTAGTTTGCATTGGTATTGCACAAAATAGAGCACACAGAAGAAGTGAGAGCATAAAGCTGAGTTGAATTCTTGTTCTCTTACACACCACAACATTTCAAAGAAAATAAATTGAAAGCAGTGAAGAAACAATTGTGTGTTATAAAACTAACATGTACTTCCTAATGTAGCTATCAGGAATGCCGAGCCATCTTGCTAAAAATCTGTTTCTGAAACATCTTGTTGCCTTCCAAGGAAATGAACTGAAATGATGCCAAAGCATGGGGAATGTGTGGGGATTTAAAAAAATAAAATTCACTGACCTACAAAGTAAAAAAAAAAAAAGCAGTATTATTTGTTACAGATCTCAAGCAGCAAATTCTCCTTGTTCTTGCACTTGTTCCTGATCAAATGAAAGTTAGAGACTCACAATCCCAGATGGTATTTTGAGGAAGAACTAGTAGTAGATTCTTGATGCCTAAGTTATTAAGAAATTCAAGTATACTGGTTTGCTGTGCCCGTGTGTCTCCCCATGCAGTTTAACTGGGCAATATCCAAACAAATCAAGAGTTAGAAATGTTAGATGTACTTTGTGGAAATCTGGAGGTGAGTAGAGGATGGAGACCAAAATGGAGAAGAGCAGGTGTAAATTAGGACCACCAAATAATTCCAAGAAGAAAATCAACATGTGTATACCCCTGGGGTACTGATAACACTTGCTTGCACAGGAACATTAAAAAGAAAAATGACAAAGTTCGCCCAATATTGCAGCAAGGGACTTATTAAGGAGACCTAAACACAGCCTGTAGGAAACCAGCTGTCACTCATTCTGCTGCTTATGGGAATAGCTTGGGTTTAAATGATTTTTCTGCTTGAAAATATATATTTAAAAAAAAAAATCACCATTCTTTTACTGGGTTGACTAATTTTTTGAAAAAAAATAAGAACCCTAGTGTTTATGATTGTGTGTCTGTTATTATTCATGACAGCCTTTTATGTTTACAAAATTATGGCATTACTTAAAGTTAAAATTATTTATTTAAGATTTTAGAGATGCCATGTATATGACAGACGAAGTAGGAAGCCAGTTTGTATTACCCTGTGTTAAGCGGTGCAACAGAGAAAGAAGAAACTTAAAGGGTTTTTTGTCCTCTGAGGTTTACCTTTTGCTATTCTTGGAACAAGTCTGGTACAAAGCTTGGTATCTCTATTTTTCTGATACAGAGATGCATTGGAAAATAGTTACGTTATAATTTAAAACATATTCTTATACATTTTTTACTTAGACTACACGACTGGTTCTGCATATACTACTATATTTCATATTTTAGGTGGGTACTTTTTGTGTATAAAATGTTTCCTTGTTTATTATTTTTCTCTGGAGTTGGAAGAGATTATTAGCAAAGGACTAATAAGAGAATGTTATTGTTAACTTTGAAATGGCAGCCCCTTATTTCAATGACTAAACTGAAAGCTAATGACAGAGTTGTCTTGAGGAAGATTATAAGGAAGCAACAGATCACCTGCTGATGGATTTGGAATCCTTCGAGTCTCAATAATTTGTTGACAGAGGAAGCCAAGAGCTTCACAAAAGGCAAGATTTAACACTGATGCTTAGAACAGAGAACAAGAATGTGAGGAAGGGATTTGCATAGGCCCCAAGATCTTGAAAGGACTGAATAAAACTTGAGAAGTTGAGGCAGTTTGAGATTAAATTTTGAGTGGAAACGTTTACTGCTTTTCCAAAAGGCTACGTACTTCCTGGACTTATCTGTGAGTAACCTGTGGTGTTTAGATATCCTTTGAAAATTTTTCTTTCACTGTTGTTTTGGCCCTGAAAATATTAATTAAAAAAAAAAAAAGAAACCAAAACAAAGAAAAACCAATCAACCAACCAAAACCCCCTTACATTCAAAAAAAAAAAAAAACAAAAACCTACAACTTCCAAACTGACATTTTGATAGAGATCTGGAAGCAGGAAAGAACTTTGTCATAGGACTACATAGGGCTACAAGACATGGGAGGAGACAGGGCTAGGATGTAGAAGGCTAACATACAGAGTCCTATCCTTTTAGAAAGGGATACTTGATAGTGAATCTGCAGCCCGGAATGGTGTCTACAGCTGGTTAGCCCTAGTCAAAGTAAAAACACATAGGATTCTGTGAATTTGTGAAGGCCAAGTTGATGAGGTATGTATTGAGATAACTTATAATAGTAAAAAAATAATGGTAAATATGTAATATCAATTTTCTCTATTGAGGTCTTAAAAAATTTTTGCATCGCATTTTGTACACTGCCCTTGGACACATGTCAAAAATACTTATAGAAGCAACATGTAGAAAGTTCCTAAGTAACAGATCTTAGATGATTGCCATTACCAAAATAATAAAAATTCCATGTTCAAATTACTACCTCTAATTTAACAGACACTCATTAAAACATACTTATTTTCTTTCCTAGAAGTGAAAAAGAAAAAAAAGCCACAACAAAGTGCCAAATTTACAGCAATGGAATTAATTCTGTCTACTAAACAAAGAATAACAACCAGTCAGGACTTCTTCAGATTTTAATACCTTTGTGAGGCTTTTTCCTCTGCTCTATGAAAATTAGCTCTTTATCCATTGAAATTAATGATCTAATTTCCATTTACTCCAAAGACTTCTAGTTCAACCCTCAAACACAGGAGTTAACTGAATGCTAATTACAATTTCAGTAGCATGTGTATATGCTAAAATACATGTTTCCTGTCAAAAAAGAATTATGAGAACTAGAAATGCTATGGTTTGAGAATATCGGTTAAAGACTTTCCACTTGATGCTGTCATGGTTTAAGCCCATCTGTAACTTGTGCAGCTAGCTCACTCACTTCCCCTCTTTCTCCCCCCCTCCTCCCCTGGGGAATGCGAAGGAGAATTGAAAGAATGTAACTCCCATGGATTGAGATAACAGTCCAGTAAGTAAGGTGCAGTGCAAATCACTGCTGCTGCCACCAATAATAATAATGACAAGGGAAAAAACAAGGGAAGGAAATACAACTGGTCACCACCTGCCGACCGATATCAAGACCAGCCTGAGCAGTAAACCCTTCTGGGTAACTGCCCCCAGTTTTTACATTCTGGGCATGACATGCTGTGGTATGGAATACCTCTTTGGCTACTTTGGATCAGATGTCCTGTCTGCTTCCTCCTGGCTTCCACTCCTCCCTGGCAGAGCATGAGTCTCAGAAAGTCCTTGGTCAGACTAAACATTATTGAGCAGCAACTAAAAAAGTTGGTGTTATCAGCTCTGTTCCCAGGCTGAAAGTCAAAAACACAGAGCTGCACCTGGTACTAAGAAGGAGAAAAAAATGACTGCTACTGCTGAACACAGGACATTAACCACCTTTTATTCCATATCATTCATGTCATGCTCAGATCCCACATTTTCAATATACCATCACTCTTATCTATATACATATCTATATATACATATCCACAGAGAGAGAGAGATCATTCCTAAGTGTATGAACCAATGCCTATAAAGCTGCTGAGCCCATCCTGTCCACAATGTTAGGCTCCATTTCTTGTAACAGTCTTTCAGAGCCAGAGAGGCTGTGTGCAGTGTTCACACTCATGAGTAACTTCGGCAATAATATCCATTGCTAAATCCACCCCTCGATCATGAGTCCATCTGCATGTTGCATCTCTGCTCTGATGGCCTAAAGTGTCATGGGCCCACCAGTCTCAAAGTAATTCACCCTCCCCTTCAGGAGTTTCTGCAACTTGTAGTTGGGGACTCCATACAGCTGCCTTCCACCTCTGATGCTTCCAAAGCACTGGAGCTGCCCAGTGGACTAGATGCTTGGCCACACTGTCCCACACACACTGCCACTCATGACTGTCCATCCTTGGGGAGAATCTTTTGGTCCTCCTACATCATCATCTAACCCCAGACAAGGCCCAAGCCTGACTGCTTAACTCTCAGGACCAGATGAAATAGTTGTGAGTAAAACATATTCTGTATGTATGCCAACATGGTGATCCCCATCACAATCAGCAGGCAGATTTCAAACGCCATTCAAACCCTTCAGAACTGTCAAATGAGGCTGCTGTACTTGTCATTGGGGCTGGTGTAGTTGCTGTGCTTGCCGGCTCTCTCACCACCAACTTCTCTTTTTCTGAGTCCAGGTCTTCCTTCTCTGCCTTGCTGGGAAGTGCTGCGTGGTCTCCTGCATCCTCCTTTGGCTCGGGCTTGTGGTGCTCAGCAGGTGGCTGCCAGGGGATGCCCTTGGTCATTACAGGGCTGGGCTCAGCCGCAGGGCTTGGCTCCTCCTCCACCTCCTCCAGCTGCACAGCAGCCACCTCCTTCCCCTCCTTGATGGCCCTGAACTCCTCCACTGGCAGCTGCTCCCTCCCGGCCTCCTGGTCCCCAGGGCAGTTCTCCTGGGCTGGTTTGGCTGCCAGCAGCTCCTGGAGCTGCTCCTCCTCGGCTCCCCACAGCCTCATGGAGACAGAGGCTAGGACAAGGGCCAAGAGGGTGAAGAGCAGCCGGGTGGCTAGATACAAGTCCTGCTGCTAGAGCCCACCTGTATTAAAAGTCACTGCCATAAAGTACAATGAAACAAGAACCTTAGCCCTAGGCTCTCATCTGATAAACACTAAGCAAATACTGGCTGTAAGGTACAATAGGCTGAAACTGTGAAATCAAGGGAATAAAGAACAACTTTGAGAGCCAATATATCAGCCTTGTAACAAGTGACTATCAATCCTGTTATCTCAATCCTTCTTGCCCCACATTAGGTGCCAAAAAAGAGCTGTCATGGTTTAAGCCCAGCCGTAACTCAAGCAGTTCGCTCACTCACTCACCCCTCTTTCTTACCCCAGTCTCAGGGGGATGGGGAAGAGAATCGAAAGAATGTAACTCCCATGGGTTGAGATAAGATCAATTTAGCAACTAAGGTATAACACAAATCACTACTGCTATCACCAATAATAATCATTCCACTATATGCTCTATGCACTTGTCCAGGCCACACCTGGAGTACTGTACTAGTTCCAGTTATTGTCCCCACAATTCCAGAAAGATGCAGACAGATGAGAGTGTCCAAAAGAGTGTCATGACAGTGATCAAAGGGCTGGAGAATCTGCTCTATGAGTGAAGACTGAAGGAGGTAGGTCTTTTCTCCCTGAAGAAGAGAAGACTCAGGGTGGATGTCATAACAGTGTCATGGTACAAAAAGGACAGAGGCTCTCTCCTCACAAGGCACCACACAGAGAAGACAAGAAATAACTGGTATAAGTTCATTGGGAGAACTTTTATCTCAACTTATGACAATTTTTTAAAGAGTAATCATTCACTGAAACAACCTTCTTAGGGATGTGATAGCATGCCTATTTCATGATGTGATTACGCAGGATGCTAAATAATCTCATCCAACCTCACTTTCCCACAAAAGTTTGGACCAAATGATCTTTCAAGGTCTTTTCCAAGCTGGGCTATTCTATGAGTCCATGATTCTTTAAAGGTGTATGCTGCATATATTTGGTTTTCTGCCTCAAGCTCCTTCTCCCAGACATATTATTGTGTTGAAAAAACGAAAATAACGTGAAAATTTTTCAGGAAGTCAAAAGAATTGAGACAGTTTCTTGGCACCATGAAACTGCCAGTCCTGAGATGACATAATGGGGCAATTGCCCAGCCAGCAAATTGTGGAGTGGAAACTACCAAGTGCAATTTTTTACAAATTCTCCAAGCATATAGAGAATTGAAAAACTAAAAAAAGATTAGGATCAGAGCCTAATATTGAAGTTACACTCATATATCCCAGCGATTTTTTTTAACTGACTTGATATTCTGATAATATTTCAGCTGATACTGAAACAACTAATTTATTTTTCGTACTTGGTTATGCATGTTCTTTTAAACTTCTAGTGTTGGTGAAATTGGGTTACAGAAGTTTATTTACAACAACTGCCCTGTAATAGTATTGCAGGATTGTAAGTAATAGGAGATTGACTGAAGAAAAAGTCTTTCTTCCCTTATAGGTCTTTGGAAGTAGCTTTTTAATAATACTCCTTACAGAGATACACAAGCAGAATGAAAGACAAAAATAGAGCCATTCCATTTATAATAACTTTAAAGTTAGGGAAAAAAAAAAAAACAAAAACAAAAACATACAAACCAAAACAAACAAACAAACAAAAAAAAACACCCAAACAAAACAAAGCCTAAACACAAGTCCCTCACTGTGACTGCATACCTTCTCATGGATTCAGCAAGCTTTGGATCAGACTGTGAATGTGACCATACTTTACAAAATAATTGAAAGTGAGTAGCAGGAGTAAGTTGTCTCTTCCACATAATGGAAAACAAGGAAAACTCAGATACAGGCAACAGGCTGTAAAAAGTAATATCCAAATCCAAATCAAACTTTTGGGGTGATTTTTCTTGGAAAACATTAGAGAAATACACTTATAAGACCTATTTAACTTATAAAATGCTAAGACTCTGATTGGCTGTCAGTTTGGAAGTCCTAAGATAATTTAATATTTCCTAATTTGGAACTTATAATAATAACTTTTACCCTACAATATTAACTGTATGTAATATAAAGCTACAGATATTAATTTCTATAAATTGAACATGAGATAACGTCTGTGCCCTGGGTTCAGCAGTAGCAGTCATTTTTCTCCTTCTTAGTAGCTGGTGCAGTGCTGTGTTTTTTGGCATTCAGCCTGGGAACAACACTGATAATACTGATGTTTTTACTTGCTGCTCAGTAATGTCTAGTCTGACCAAGGATGTTCTGAGTCTCATGCTCTGCCAGGGAGGAGAAGAAGACAGGAGGAAGCAGAAGAAGGACACTTGACCCAAACTAGCCAAAGAAGTATTCCATACCACAGCACATCATGACCTCTATATAAACTGGGAGCAGTTACCCAGGAGGGTTAAGTTGCTGCTCGGGTTGGGCTAAGTGTTGGTCAGTGGGTGGTGAGCAGTTGTATTCTCTTCCCTTGTTGTTTCCCTTATCATTATTATTATTAATGGTGGTAGCAGTAGTGGTTTGTATTATACCTTAGTTACTGGACTGTTCTTATCTGAACCAGTGGGAGTTACATTCTTTTGATTCTCCTCCCCATACCTCTGGGAGGGGGGGGGGGAGTGAGGGAGGGGGAGTGGGAGATTGGCTGCATGGTTCTGAGTTACTGGCTGGTCTTAAACCATGACAATCTAATAAAAAAGAATCACTTTTTTTTCCAGCCAATTTCACACTAGACCTCACAGAATTTCTTTCTGTACTGCTTGTCATTTTTATTCTTGTTTCAAGAGTCTTACATCATTCATTTTAGCATTTTACTTGATATCATGTCAGAATCATATATCTCCTTCTCCACAGGAGTTGAGGTTCTCAAGCAGGCTGTCATGGGTTCAGCAGCGGCAGCCATTTTTCTTTAAGCAGTAGCTGGTGAGCACTGTGTTTTGGATTTTTGGCTTGGGAACAGTGCTGATAACAC
>JASSUY010002177.1:10567-54952 GCA_032466535.1 Forpus xanthops
TTATACCTTAGTTACTAAACTGTTCTTATCTCAACCTGTGGGAGTTGCATTCTTTTGATTCTCCTTCCCTTTTCCCCAGGACTGGGGAAGAAAGAGGGGGGAGTGAGCAGAACTGTTTGAGGGGCCTCAAACCACGACACAGGCATAAAATCATAGAACGATTTGGGCTGGAAAGGACCTTAGGAAATCATCTAGTCCAATCCCCTGCCAGAGTCAGGAATATCATTCACCAAATAGGCTTGTTTGAAACACTACCCAAACTGGCCTTGAACATTTCCAGGCATGAGGCAGCCGTACCTTCTCTGGTCAACCTCTCTCAGTACTCCACCACTCTTATCATAAACTTCTTCCTTATTTAGTTCAATCTGAAACTATCCTCTCAGCTTAAAACCATTTGCCCTTTTCCTGTCACTACAGGCCCTGATAAAAGCCTTTCCTCATCTTTTTTTCCAATCCCTCTTTTTATATTAAAAGGCAAAGATAAAGTTTTTTGTTCTCCAGACTGAACAAACAGAACTCAAGTTTTTTTCATAGGAGAAGTAACCCACCCCTCTGACCATTTTTAAGACCCTCCTCTGGTTCCGCTCTGGCAGGTCCTCATCTTTCTTATACTGGGAAGCTCAGAGCTAGGAGCAGTATTCCAGGTGGGGTTCGCATAGGAACAAAGTACAGGCTTCCCAATCAGTTCTTTAAAACTTAGTGCAAGACTCCAGACCTGCCAGAATGAATGGAATGGAATGGAATAGAACAAAATTAAATTTGAAGACTAGAATAGAGTAGTTAGGGTTGGAAAGGACCTTAAGATCATCTAGTTCCAACCCCCCTGCCAGGGGCAGGGGCACCTCCTACTAAACCATGCCACCCAAGGCTCTGTCCAACCCAGCCTTGAACACTGCCAGCAAAGGAGCATTCACAACTTCCCTGGGCAACCCATTCCAGTGCCTCACCACCCTTACAGTCAAGAAGTTCTTCTTCAGGTCCAATCTAAACTTCCCTTCTTTAAGTTTGAACCCATTACCCCTTGTCCTACCACTACAGTCCCTAATGAGGAGTCCCTCACCGTCATCCCTATAGGCAACCTTCAGGTATTGGAAGGCTGATATAAAGTCTCCTGCAGCCTTCTCTTCTCCAGGCTGAACAGCCCCAATTTTCTTGTCCTGTCTTCATACAGGAGGTGCTCTAGTCCCTTGATCATCCTTGTAACCCTCCTCTAAACTTGTTCCAACAATTCCGTGTCCTTTTTATGTCGAGGACACCAGAACTGCGCACAATACTCCAAATGAAACCTTCCAAGAGCAGAGTAGAGGAGCAGGATCATGTCCTTAGACTTGCTGGTCACACTGTTTTTGATACAGGCCAGGATATGGTTGTGGGTGCAAACTTTGTTGCAAAGGATTTCTGAGCTAGACTAGCTGCTGGGAAAGCTTTGAGATAGCAGAGGAATGTTGCTGGAAAATTTTTGGGAGTACCGCTGGGAGAGGTAGGCAAGATAAGAAGGAAGAAAGAAGCAAGGAACCAGTATCCAATGAGGGGACAACAGCGAGAAGCAGGCATCCGAGCAAGACAACCAATGAAGAAGCTAAGATACCCACATGGGTGGTGATAGCTAACCAATTGTATTAGCTGCTCATACACGCAGGTACTTTGTAGAGCCTATATCAACCCTGGACCTTCAGATAATAAACAATTTTGTTTCCTAACCAGAAATGGTGTCCATGCCTACATTTCCAGATATGGTAAATTGCTCATATAGGGAAAAAAAAAATTGAGAGTAATAGAAACTGAGTAAATAACCTAGAAATGCTGGATAATCTCCATTTATTGGAGATTTTAAAAATCAACTGGTCAAAAATTATAGCCAACCTGATTTAGAATGATGATAGATCTGCTTCAACAGAAAGGTTAAACTGGAAAACAATCATCATCCTAACTATATTTTTTTTTATGTTTGTGCACATTTTTCCATTAAATTGGTTTGTATCACCCATACTTGTTTTTTTGCAGTAAGTTCATACTGGAAGGATAAAGTATGAAACTAGTTATGCCAGGAAAAATGGAGGAAAACAATTAATGCAAAAGAAGCTAACATGGCTCTGCAATCTTAACGCAATAGCCATTATAAGCAAGTACAGTCTCTAAGAGTGGAAATCACACTGCAATAAAACTATCTTTACTACTCAGAGCACCAAATTTAGGTGAACTACACTTGTTCAGCAAACACAGTAACAGTCATTTTAGTGTAGGATAAGTTATTTTACTAGAATACATAGATTAACTACATTATTTAAGCTACTGCTGAACTTGATCTTGCATACAGCATCTATCTTTTCTTCTTCAACACAACTTCCAAAGAAATTGTCTTTCAGATGTGATTAAAGTCAATATTAATTTAAGTGAAAGCTTCATAGAACCATTAATGAATGTACAACAAAACTCGTAAATTACTGTACTCATAGCTCTAAATTCGTTGTCAAGATGCTTATTTGCCTTTATTTCATTGAGCCTCTAGTGAGATGTTTTGAGAAAGTTGTTGAAGATTTATATTTTCAAATACTCAAAAAGACTGTATAGAATATCTGAGAAACTTGCATTTACCCTGGACTGTTTTAAATGACACATAAAATAGCTTTGAAATCACAATTTACACATTTTGCTATGATATTTGTCATGACCTTAATACCACAAGAATCAGTGAAGCAAGCCAAGGTGTCCTTGTGAGCAAAAATATAAGCTTAAATCTAAACAGAAAACATCTTGGTAAGACACCAACTGAAAAAAAACTATTTTTATTAAGACTGAAAACCAGGAAACGTGTATCATGCAGATTCTGAAAAAAAAAAAAATATATGGAATAGTCTTTCAGTGAATTTTCTTAAAGGATAAACTGAAGCCTTCAGGCTGTATTTTCTGTTAAAGTACAGTACTTTGACATAAATTGGCATGTCACCCATTGTGCTTGGGGAGGGTTGAGAAGAGCTGTTTTTGAACGAGAATGACTTTCAAACCTGTCCAGTCACAAAAACTGAATATGTAAATTTTTTGTGCACAGTGTCGTGTTTGTCCTCTACAACATGTCCCTCAGTTACAGCATCTGCTTTTTGATGATAAATGCAGCCACAAGCAGTCAATGGAGGTGAGGCAATCTTCAGTCTCTGATGGAGCAGCAGAGACTGGAGGTGGTGGAAATGGGGCTCTTTGATGGCAAGGAAGAATCTTCAGCTGAAAGCTTTCACCTAGACCCTTACATAAACCAAGTCAGTTACAGTTATTGATCGTGTACTCTCTTCTTCAGATATATAAATTGATAAACCAGTGTGGTGTGTTAGGCTGGGTTAGTAGCCAAACTCACATCCAGCTGCTCACTCACTCCATATAGGGAAAATAGGAGAAAGAAGAATTAGGAAGTTCATAGGTAAAGTTAGAGCCAAGTGAACTCACTATTGTGGGCAAAAAAGATTTTATTTGGGAAAATTTATTTATTCTCAGCTAAAGTAAATGCTTAATTACTGATTCAAGCAGTGGTAAAAAAAAATTATAAACACTGAAACAAAAGCTTTCTTCCTTCCATTCACAGCCTTAACTTCACTCCTTCACTCCAGATCCTTTCTTTATCACTGCAGGTTGCATTCAGCAAGAAAAAAAAATGGTGAAGGGTACCATATGGTCAGTACTTAGCAGCTCCTCCCTGCAATCCCCTTCACACACTTTTGCTCTGCTCCAGTGTGAGTTCCTCTACTGACGGCAGTGACTCAGGAAGGCTTTCTCTGTGAAGGTCTTCCATGGGTGGCAGGGAATATCTGCTCTGCCATAGAGTGGCTATTCCTCTCCCTGCTCTGTCTTTGATGTTTCTTCTGTTGTTTTGCAGTAATTTAGTTCCCTCCCGCTGTCTCTGTCTGGCACTTTGCCCTTTCTCAATTAGATTTTCCCAGAAGATGATGGGTTCATCTATGGCATGCATAGGATTAGTTGAAGCTGGCTAAAATGGGCTGTGTCCAGCATAAAAGAGCCCCAGCCTCTCCTCACAGAGATCAGCTTGCAGCCTTGCTGCCAGTATCTTGACACAAATACTCAGTACAAGCAGGTACACACTCTTGTCATGGAGCTGCAACAGGCTTCATCTGGGAATCCTGGGAGATCAGACAGTCAGTAACCAATTATATGCTTGATTCCTTAAAATACATATGAAAAAAAAGATTTTTTTTTAAAAAAATATTTACTATATTTTATTAACAGATAGAAACACTGTATCTGTATTGCACTGAACAATGAAAATTAACTTATTATGCCTGTGTGTAACAACCCTTGACACACCCATTGAAATTAGACAATAAAAAGGTGGTATCCACTGAGAAATTTTTTTCTCAATATGTAAAAAAAAACAGTCAAGTACTCACAGATTTTTTGCAAATGTATCTATTAAAATCTGGTAGGCAATTGAGTTAACAGTTATGGATTTTTTTCCAGAGAGGGGAGCTGAACAAAATCAGAAGATGGTCATCAACTCATATCTCTGGTTTAAATTTAATCCTGAGTAATGGCTTAAAAAATGAGGCAATTAAGGTTTGTTTCTGAACAATAAACTGTGATACAGCGGCATCACAAACTGCTCAGATGAGACAAAAAAGTGAATTAGGTGCACATATACAGCATAAAAGAATAATATTAGATTTTTAAACCAAGGAAGGATAATTAAGTAGGAATTTATCCTGAAAAATTAGAATACGCTAATACTCTTGTATGATAAAATTAACATAAAAAATAACAGAAACCTGCATCAATTATGAAGAATTAATAAATATATTTTCAGGTTAAGTCTAGGTTTTTGGGTTTTCAGCCACTGAGGATAGTAATGTGCCAAATACCTCATAGTGAAAATTCTCCCTGTAATATTTATTTTTCGATAATGCTTTTTGTAACAAAATTTCTCAGTTTCTCCAGGAATTAAAAAAAAAGACTCACAGAAGTTTATTGGTTAGACACTTTACTGAATATGGAAAATTTATAATTGAGTCGCAGCACCATGTCTTCCATAACTGGATCTGAATCTATGACAACCCTTCTGAAGTCTAAACACTAGGCTATTGATGATAGCAAAGATGACTTCTCTTTGAAAAAGATTTTCTGATATAGCATAGCAACTTTTTTAATCTTAAGGAACCTAAAATTACTATTTAATAATACTAAGGAGAGAAAAAGAGATAAATATGGACTTTGTCAGCACTGTTCTGTTAGTTGTTGACTACAATATTGACTGGTTTTAAATCTGGAGAGGGGACTAGAGGTTGATTTGTCACAATTTATTATAGTTTTTGGATTATTTGTCCACTCTAACATCTCTACTAACAATGACATTTATGCATGAACACCTTACTGTTGGAGGATCTTAGATCCACTTGGCACCCAAATCAGTAATATGCTTTCTGATTTCACCAAGATGGAAATCATTTGGATCACATCACTGGGCCATGGAGTTTGTGGCACAATACACCAATACAGATATAACAAAACCATGTAGTTGAAAAGAATGTCTCCAGAATCCTAAATCACTAGATGCACCAATGCCATCACAAAAGACAAAAAATTTACACCTTCCAATTTTCTGTGGTCTAAATGGAATGGATTACTGAGCTCAGGGTATGGCAAAGGCGCTCATGGAAGCTACAGTTCTCAGACAGCAGCTTTTAAAATATGGATGGGAACATTTTTCTTAAAAATTTGCTTAAAAAGAAACCCCAGAAAATAAAAGAGAAAAATTCTTTTAGCTATCTTTGGATTTCTCCTTTTTCCTCTCTCTTTAGCCCCGCATTTCAGTCTTTTATCCTGTGCTCTTTGCTCTGCTTTGCCTTTTTTGTTTTGAATTTTTCTCTTCCAGTGACTCATTTTTCCGTGACAGTATTTATGCTGATTCAAATTTCATGGGCACTTGAGGCCCACAACAGGCTACTAAGATGACACTAAATGTAAAAAACAAAAAAAAAAACACAGTGCGTAATATTTACTCTGAAAAAGAAAAAAAGAAAGCTGAAAATGATTTGCTGAGTGGGGAAAGGAAGTCATTTAAGATCTGTCACAGATTTTTTATAATTAAAAAAATCAGGCCTTTAGCCTTCAATGAAACAGTGGTAGCCAGAGATCTGGAGTTAGTGTTACCCTTGCAACATTATTGAGTGGAATTGTAGGTTTTATTCTTTCACTCAACCAATCTCAGTAGTTTGTATAATCTGAATTACTGTAATACAAGAGTTTTCAATAATTCCTGTGGTTACTTGATCCTACAACCAGCTTAAGTATCTCACCTTTTATACAGAAGACATACTTTCAGAAAAAAATAATAGGGATCATGATAATTTCAGTTATAAAATGCATTTGTTTGATAAGGTGATGTGAAAAGGTAATTAAGGACATTTTTAAATGTAGGATTTGGTTCACCAAATAGGCTTAATAAAGGAAGGTCTTGTTTAGGTTTGCCCCTGCTAACACTTTATTTCTCAGGGGTAGTTTGAAGTGAGCCAAGACTGCCATTCAGAGCCTACCTCAGTGACTGTTAGCAAAGAATCTAGAAATCCTTGAGGCCATATCTTTCTGAATCTGGTAAAAAACCTTACTAATAGTTTGCAGAAGGAGACTTGAAACATGTGGAAGCGTTTTAAGAATTTCCTTCCAGGGAAGTTCTTGGCTCTTCCAGACTGTTGAGACATCAGCAGTCATTGCTCATGCAGCTCTGAACAGTGTGAATGTGTCTGGGTATACCAAGCACCAATTTTATTTGAATGTAATAATACATTTGAATGTAATGTTAGAGCACATCTTCTCACAGGATTCCAAATTGTATGTGACATGCTTGAGAATCAAAGGGTAAAAAAAAAGCTATTTGTTTTTGCATTCAATAAAAAAATCGCTACAAGTCAAACTGACTTATGCAGCTATACAAAATAAGTAAATGTAAGACTGCTTCTCTCCCTCCTTAAATTACAAAAGCACAGTCTTTAAGACGGGGCTGAAAGAAACAGATGGTACGTTTTTGTTGAAAGCTAAGTAATATTTGGTTCCAAAAGTTGCTGGTGTAGAATAATAAGGAACAAAATATGTTTCAACAGCTCTGTTAATGCAAGTCCAGGGTTGAGAAGGAGTTATTTTAGCTACATTAAATTCTTTTCTTTGCCTTAGGGGACAACATGTTTAGATGAGTAGTGTAACTACAATTAACTGACTTAATAAAAACAATTTAAACAAAAATGCAATAAATAACATTATTTGATTACAATGCTTTCCTTATGTTTGTTTGGTTTTGGGGTTTTGATTTGGTTTATTTTTTCAGGGAGCTTTTAAGAGGAATTTCAGCTTTAATAACTGTTAGATGAAAATCAAGTTTGTGTTCAGTCCATGTCCCCAGGTCCGAACAGCATCAAGGTAGAAGATGTGTTCCCAGGAGGTGCATACACACAGAACACATACATATATACTACATACACATACACACATATAAATCATAGAATCACAGAATCATAGAACCATACAATGGTTAGGGTTGGAAAGGACTTTAAGATCATCTAGTTCCAATCCCCTTGCCATGGGCAGGGACATCTCACACTAGACCATATTGCCCAAGGCTCTGTCCAATCTGGCCTTGAACACTATGAGGGATGGAGCATTTACAACCCTTTTGGGCAACCTGTTCCCTCATGAATATGCACATACACACATATCTTGCAAAGCAAGATATTTTTCCACATCCATATGACTGCCAGATTTCCTACCCATATCTCCTGACTTCAAAATTTTCTGATTAATAATCTATAAAACAAAGCTTTGCCAGCTTTTTCTTATTTTGAACATCAGAATATTTTTATATTGCACTCATTGATGTATTGATCAAATTTGTGTCTTTGAATGACATCCAAGTTTTATTAATCTTGTGCTGATGTTAAAATTTTCATTTAACGTTCGCATTTTCAGGGGTGCATTTTTTTACATCGTGTGTACATAAGATGCTGGCACATATTTTGAAACAATGTTCTGCAGTAAACTCTTTCTGAATAGTAATTTTGAGGAAGACAATCAACAATTTACCATGTTTCTCTCATTTCTGGAATATCTAACCTTGAATAAATAATTTACTTCATTTGAACTCCCTTCTCCCATCACTATGTACCAGGGAGGTAGTTTTGCATTAAGTTCTAAATTTATCTGTTCTGGCTGCTAGTTTATTTCCTTAATGGCAGTAAAGATGAAATAGAAACTGTATTTAATGACTTTGCAGTATTTAACAGTAACATGAGAGGCAAAAAATGTGGCACCCATCTGTTTAAAGAGAAAGTAGGACCTGGGTATTTACAAACCCTTAGCTGAACTTCAGTTCCTAGAGAAAGTGCTGACATAAATAAAACACTAGTTTTGTAAACCCAACAAAAGCACAATGTGAGAAGAGTGTACATGGATCTGCCAATATCAGGTAGTGTCAGGCCAATCTTACTTGCTTTTATGAGCGGGTAACAGGCACTGTGAACATAGGATGAACAGCAGATGTTAAATATCTTGGTGTTAGTAAGGCTTTTGACATTGTTTTACGTGACCCTGAGGAAGCAGGGTCCAGTTTTCAGAAAGAAAAGATGCAAAGCTAGTAGAAAAGCTATATTCACACAATGATTATCAATGAGAATGGCAGGTTTCCACAGCAATTTGGTTTGATGCTCTACTCTTCAATAATATTTTTCAATATCTGTGTTTCAATTATCAAGAAATAAAACATGGCAGGCATGTTGCAGAGCATTAGTAAGGCAGCAAGAGCACTGGAATAAGCCAGAATCCAAGATATTTTTGAGAAAGTGAAGATATGGTCTAAAAATTATTGGATGCTGTTCAAACAGGGACAAACACAAAACCATTTACAATTAATGAAGAACAAATCTTTGTATGCTGATAGTTCAGAATGTAAAAAAGGCAAAAGACATCACAGACTGCATCCAGGAAAGGCATTTTCAGAACAGATAGAAAAATATATTTATGTAAAAAGCATTGGTCATGTACACAAGTACTGGCCGCCCATGTTTGCAAAAGATTTATTCACACTGGAGTAGATTCAACATACTAACGCTTCTAGGAACATGTAAGGAACAGGATGCTTATTTTAAAGAAGAAAAATGGATTTTCTTCTTTTACCTGCAAAACAAAGGTAAGAGAAGGTATAACTGAGGTGATAAATCACTTTCCTGCTACTTACATTGCACACAAAAACTTAAGGAGAAAAGAACACAACTATTTAAGGTAAAGGATGATGTTGCCATGAGAACATGATGAATATAAACTGCCTATAAATTAGGTTGTAAATTATAACACTTCTAACCATCAGAGAAGTGACACTTGGGGTGTGTGTGGAATTCAAACCTAATGAGCTGATTAAGCTCTATCTTTAAGCTAGTTAAAGGAATTATGATGAAGCAGTTGCCTGCTGCAGCAGATAGAGCTGGTCTTTATGCTTCAGGAGAGCCCTTAGCATTCTAAATTCTTCATCTTAAATCTAAAATAAAGTAAGTATATCCAGTGGCTAATGCAATTCTTTTAGCAGTACATACCTATACACCCTCAGTTATAAAAATCTATAAACTCTGCCACTATCTGGCACTTCCCTGAAGGTGAAGTTTGCAGGCCTCTGACATGCCATCAGCTGGAGGAGATAATACGGACCCCCTCCCATGCCGATCCCCACACTAACTGCTTTACATTAGTTTGTGCATCCTGATGGCAGCACTCCTGGTCACTCATGCTCCCTGGCCATGAGTTAAACAGGAAGCCAGACATGAATGTGCTAGGCCAGCCTGTGAGGTTTCCTGCCCAGCAGGCAACTTCTTTCATTGGGGTCCTGATTGTAGATTACTTGGTCCACATCCCTCTCCTTTCTCCTGTGCTTTGTGGCAAATGTGCCTGAGCGTGTGTTTCTAGGATTAAAATACCACTAAGAGCTGCGCTACTGCAGCTAGACTGCTTTTGGTGGACAGGATAGACAGATTAAAGGTGAGGAAGTGAGCGGAGTTATACAGGAAGCTGTTTATTGATAATGTAATCTCATCTCAGTTAACATCTCCCCTGTGGAATTAGCTGAAAATTTGAGAAGATTGGAATAAGTGCTGCCATTGCAGCTCCTTCAGCTGTTCTTTCAGGTCAGAAATTTACACTCAAGGTTTCTTGCTTTTCTTTTTTAAATTTTAGGAAGGAGACTGAAGTAATTAATATTTTTTTGTTTTAGTCTCAAGAGGCATTAGAAAGTTATGGGAGAGGTAATACTTTTGAAGTTTGAGAAAAATTTTCTGAACATTAGTGAATTATTGGTTTCGCAATTTTAATAGATTGTTAAATTGCTGCAGTAATGAATATATTAACTCTCCTTGCTATACTAATATGTGATTTTTTTTATTAGACATATAAATTACAAATGTGGAACTAAAAAATATATTCTTAAGTATGTAAGAAGCAAACAAAATATAAATAGAATCCCTGTTCCCCACTGATAGCCAACTCTCAGAGCCCCTGATCCCTCTAGATTCCAGGCCAGAATTACAGCTGCTCCAATATGCAGCTCCTGAGTCTCCTATCCTATTCACTGTCTATTCCACCTTGATGCACATCAGCTATTACACGCTGTGATTCACATGCACACATGCTCTGGTCTCTCCAGTTGCTCTCCCCACAAACATGCAGGTCCTTGATACTCCTCGTTCCCCACCCACTGTTGCGCTCAAATCCCCAGGCACATATGTGCAAACAGGACAGAGACCCCTGCACCTAGGAAAATAATTAGAAATTGAATGCAATGAGAGGACAGGACAGAGAGCCACGCTGACAAGCCCACTGCACATGACTGATCCTTCTTAACCACTTTTTTCTTTTGTTTTCCCTCACTTGTTCCTCTCTATCTTTCTTTTATCTCTCATTTTCCTTGCTTTTAATACCTTACCTGAACAACCCACAACAAATCTTGCCCAATTGCAGAAGGCTCTTCCTGACATAGATTCATAGAATAATTAGGGTTGGAAAGGACCTATAAATCATCAAGTTCCAACCCCTCTGTCATGGGCAGGGAACCTCACACTAAACCATGTCACCCAACACTCTTTCTAACCTGGCCTTTAACACTACCAGCGATGGAGCATTCATACCTTCCTTGGGCAACACATTCCAGTACCTCACTGCCCTTACAGTAAAGAACTTCTTCTTATACCTAACCTGAAATTCCCTTGTTTAGGTTTTAACCCATTATCTCTTATCCTACTACTAGAGTCCCTAATGAAGAGGCCCTCCCCAGCATCCTTATAGGCCCCCTTCAGATATTGGAAGGTTGCAATGAGGTCTCCATGCAGCTTTCTCTTCTCCAGGCCAAATGACCCCAACTTTCTCATCCCATCTTCATACGTGAGGTGCTCCAGTCCCCTGATCATCCTCATGGCCCTCCTCTGCACTTGTTCCAACAGTTCCATGTCCTTTTTATGTTGAGGACACAAGAACCGCGCACAATACTACATGTGAGGTCTTACGAGAGCAGAGGAGAGGGGCAGGATCACTTCCTTCGACCTGCAAGTCACACTCCTTTTGATGCACCTCGGTATATGCTTGGCCTTCTGAGCTGTGAGCACACACTGCCTGCTCATGTTCAGTTTCTTGTTGACCAGCACCCCCAAGTCCTTCTCTGCAGGGCTGCTCTGAATCTCTTCTCTGCCAAACCTGTAGCTGTGCCTGGGATTGCTCCGATCCAGATGTAGGAACTTGCACTTAACTCTACCTGATTCTAAAATATTTTCTGAAATACGTTTTGGGATCTTTATAATTTAGGAAACATTAACACCTAAAAAAAAACCCAAACCACCAGCCCTTACAGAAAAATTTATAATCTTTAGAAATATTGCAGCAAATGTCTAAATTCAATTCAAATTTTAGTATGAAAGACTTGTGAGTCTATTCTATGTTCCAGTCTCAAAGTATTCTGAACACTTGATCTACTATCATTGCACGTATAATGTAAAAAACTATGCGACAGCACAATTAACAACTTAGTCAGGTAAAAGCAAAAAGACCATAAAAAATATAAATAACATGTTATAGTTAAACAGAAAGTAATATTAGTCTTAAAAATTTCCACATTTCTCTAAGCAGCTTGATGACTGAAGATAGAGACTTTCTTTTTTTTTCATATATTCATGCACTTTTCATGATTCAGTTGTTGAAGTTATTTGTTAACAACTTGTTATGCTGTTAAAAAATAAGACTGACAAAAAAAAAAAACAAAAATGTTGGAATAACCATGGAAGTAAGGAAGCTGTGGCGTTGCATTTAAAACTTAGAAAACTCTTTTTATTTTTTGGCCCTGATACAGATTCTCCACATTATATTACTGACAAATTCCACCCAAAATGTTATTCTTACTTTTGTTAACCTTTTTGGTGGCATTATGTGAGCTGTGATTTTAGATTCTCTATACATATCTGTAAACTGTGGTTTAGTAACAGAAGTGCAGATAGCATAACGAGAAAGAGACTGATTATTTAACTGAAGATTTTCTATGGTTTACTATAGCTTCTAGAGGTCATGTTTCTGCACTGTCATTTGAGATTACTTCCCAAGCACTCAGCAGTCACTGTAAAAAATTCTTACACTGTATTTGGGGTACTTAGTGTTCGGGTAGGATTCCTCTGTAACAGCAAGCTATATATCACTAGAAATGACACTGATGGTAATTAAGAAGAAAAAAAAAAAAACCAGACAAAACCAAAAAACACAACCAACACCAAAAAAATCCTTTCATTGGAATACAATGGTTCATTACAATACAGGTATTCTTACCTTGTTACTATCCCTTTTAGCAAAGCTTGGAAAAATGTTATAGACACAATGAAAAAATAGAGTGACCTCTTTTAACATTACAAAGCTGCTTTGTCTATGAAGTCATATATGTTTACGGGCCCCAGGTGCTGTAGAACTGACAGGAAGAGTAACAAATGCTTAAATAATAAGGTGCTTAGATATTAAAATGCCTGAAAAAATGAAAAAGAAGCAAATAGAGAGGAAATTTTGATGTTGCATTTGTGTTCAGTATTCTGAATATAACTAAGAGTAATTTCTTCTGTCCTTACCTTCTCTGTGATTTACATAGCTTGCAAATTTCCATGGAATATGTGTTTAGTATTAAAAGGGCTATCAACAAAAATTCTCAGATTAAATTGCTATTTTTCACATTCCTTGATTTTTCCTGAAATCAAGAAAGGAGATAACTTAATGCTATTTTGCTAACATTTTTTTTTTAACTATTACTTAAAAAAGGTAATTTTAAACTTCATCCTCTTTAGACTCTTCCAGGAAACCAAATTCACTAGATCATTTGAGTGGGGTTTTTTTTGGTACCACTTTTGTTTTTCCTGCACAGAGACACAGAAGACTCTGAGGAAACAGTTGCCATTGTTTATCTCCATCTTCCATGGAGACCAAAGCAGTATCTTTTATCATAACTTCTAATATTATACTTCCTTTAGCTGTTTATTTTATCATTACACAGTAGAAGCCCTGAGTATCACTAAAACTTGACAACTTCCATTAGATTATAACAGCACAAGGATGTAGGTTACATTCTCTAGTTATTTTTAGAGTTGCTTGACTTGCTGAAAGTACCTCATTCATACATCCAGCATGGGATTCATCTGATCTGAAGTAGGCATCTGCAATACAGATGTCTATGCCTGAACCAGACATATATACTCCCTTTATAGCTAATGAAGAGAAACAAAACATTTCTAGAATGCAGCTCACTGTCTCTTAATGTAGATTCCCAAATCAGGTCAGATTAATAACACTTTAAAAATTGCTATACCTTTCTGTTGTCTGTTAAGCACACTGGTGATTGGTTCAGATAAAGATAAATGATAAGCATTTTCTTTCCAAATCTGACAAAGCTTGTTTGTCTTATTCTTTTCAAGAAAATAACCTGTGGATAGTGGTTTTTAACATTTTTAATAGCTTTTATTTTAGCTTTCCTTTCCACATCTGTGTGAGTTAGCTATGTTTAATTTGTTGACTGTTTAAAATTGTGTGAGTTCCAGAGTTAAGAGTTTCAATAGGCAATTTCATTGCCTAATTAAAGACATACATGGGTATAAATCAATTTGAGTTAAAGTTCTTTGACTTGCCCTCTCTTGAGACTGCTCCTTTCTGTTGTATAGTGGCTCCCATGCATCCTTTCAAAAATTCCCTTCAAATTTTGCTTTAAAAAGGGAGAGAAAGAAAATACATCATGATGATATCATCTTTTTTTGGAAATAGTCTAGCAGTTAGGTACATAACTGGTTAAACTGGATGAGCTCTTTGAAAACCTTGATATTAAAAAGAGATAATAGGTTATTCTGAAACAGATGTATATGCCTACTTCCTAGAAGAAAACAGCAACAAACAGGTAGAGCTGTTTCTTGTACATTAGCCTATTCTAATTCCTGGCACATGTGATTGAGGAGCCAAAACAGAAAGAGTTGCACTGGGATCTAATGTAAACAAGGAAGAACTGCTTGAGATGTGCAAGTCAGAGGCAGCTTTGATTGCAGTGGTGGAGTTCAAGATCCAAAGAGGGAGTAGCACAAAAGGTAAAACTGCAATCCTGGCTGTCAGGAGTGCAGACTTTGGTCTGTCTCTTCAGAGACCTGATTGGAAGAATTGCATAGGATGAAGCCTGAGAGATATGAGGGGTGCAAGAGAGCTGGCTGATGTTCAAGTATCACTTCCTCAAGAAAGAGTCACACTGACTGGCAACAAATAAAGCAAAGGCAGAATGTGTTTTTCATGGAATGAAGTCCTTTACTTCTGTGGCCAGAGGGACCCTTGAGGAAACATACAAACTTGTAGAGGTTATACAGCAATCAAACAGGGGCTTTTCAGTTGCTTCTTTAGACTCACCAAGCCCCACTTAAGCTCCCATTTTTTGGATCTAACCCAGAAAACTCTCTTCAAAGCCTGAAAATGAAAGAAAATCTTTGAGCACAGTTGTCTCATTAAGAACCAGACTACCAAGGTTTAAGTTCAGAAATGTTAGTCTGATATTCTTTCATCTGCATAAATGCAGTTTTACAGGACATTTGGCCTTTTTCATTCCACCAGTTTTCTAATAAAGATTGAACTTCACAGGAACAGAGAAGGGCAGAGAGTCTGATTGAGAGAAAAGAATAACTCTGGAAGAGTAACTCTTTTTTTATAAATTGAATCTCTCTGACTCAGATTGATGTATATATATATATGTGATATCAAGAGCCAAATGATTGACATTCAAAAAGAGAAAAAGACAGCAACACCTCCAGAATAACACAGCACTCATTTGCTATTTTAAATTATATGAACATTCTTGATTTACTTTAGAAACATGCTTAGTTTTAAAAGATGTGTACTTAACATTACCAGAAGTCATAGGTTATATTTTACATTGCATTTTCCTCTCCCTGATTAAAAATATGTTTTCCATTACTATTATAGCAAGGCATTTCTAATCAGGCAGGAAAACAGACAAGAACCACTGGGATCTAGTATTTGGATCTTAGCCTTTTCCTAAAAAAAAAAAAAAAAAAATTCAGTGAAACAGGCATCCACCAATGCAATTTTTTGTAGTCCTAATCATCCCATTAGTCCTACACTATGACAGTGCTTTTATTTGGTACGGAGCTGGATAATTTTGGTGTATTTGCTCAAAACCCAAATCTTGGAGGTTTTTGTTTTCACTTCTTTTAAAATTGGAACATAAAGAATTGAAAAAAATTTAGCTCCCTGATCCTAATTCTTTTTTTTTTTCTTTCTTTCTCTTTTTGTGGGGCAGAATTTACTTGCCCAGTGACAGTGGCAGAGCTAAACATAAAATTTAAGCCATTCAAAATTGTACTCATAGGTTAGCTGTGAGGAAAAAATGAAGCCGAAGAAAACATGAGCACTCTTAATGGACTTGGTTTTAACCTCTTTTATATAGTAGTTATGGATTTTTTGTAAAAGGATGAAGGCACCTAAAACTGACTCCTCCAAATATAATGAACATAATTAAACCAGACAATGTCTTAAGAGAAGAAAGAGTATCAGCATTCATAAATGAATTATATACTTTGTGGGTTGTTGCTGGCTGGCAGCCAAGAACCCCACAGCTGCTCATTCTCTCCTTTCTGGCTCTGCCCCCAGCTTTGCATGATGAGGAGAAAGCAAGAAGCGGAGAAGCAAAAAAGCTCATGGTCAAGACAAAGACAGAGGTATCACTCACATTGTCACAGGCAAAACAAACTCATCTTGTGGAATTTGACTTAATTTACTGCCATTAACATCAATAGTTAGTCACTGATTCAAGTAGTAGAAACAAAGACAAACACTTCAAGCATTTAGGGAATGTAGCACTACAGGCTACATTCAGTCATTTGTTGAGGTGAAAGGTGGTGCAGGAGGTTGGGTCAGAGTGTGATAGCTTCTTTCTGTTTTTCATTATTTCTCATCCTATTCTTGCACTGCTGCTCTCTTCTTATTTTTTCCGTCTGCTCTTGCATGAGTCCTCCAAAGACTATAGGTCCTCTGGGGACTATCCATGGGCCATTGTCCCTCTTGGGGTGTTACCAGCTCTACTATGGATCATCTCCTACTGCTATGGCTGCACTGTTCTTTTTCCTTGGTGTTTTCTCTCCTTTCCTAAATATGTTTTTATAAAGGTGCCATTAATTTGGCAGATGGGCTCACCTATGTCCTGTGTTAATGTCCATTGAAACTGACTGAAACCAGCTATGAAGGTAAATGCTGACTGAAACCAGCTGTGAAGGTAAATGCCCACTCGGTAACTATGGAGTAACACTCGCAAACTGTAAGAGACATGAGGGAAGGATACAGGAAATTATGAAAAATAAGTAAGAGGGGGGAGAAGGGGTAGAAAAGATAAGAGAGAACAATAATGGTGAATCAAAAATAAAAATTCAAATTGCAGGAGAACTGTCACAATTATTAAAAATCTAACATGAAGAATCTACTTACAAAGAACCTGACCTGTATTGCTTCAGTGAAATACTTCAGCGTAGTGTTAAAGTAACTCCGTAGAAAGATGCCTTAGCCCATGATGCACTGAAATTGGCAGCTTTTCCATGATTCATGGAATAGTGCTTGCAGAATTTTCTTGTGTACTGTCCACTTCAGGGCCTATAAACAGAAATACATGTGCCACAGGTACCATGAATTGCTGCCTTTAACTTGTCATTCACAGTTATCTCATTCATGGCATCACAAGCACTTAAAAGTCTTTTGCCCAACATGGAAAAATGTAAAGAATGTCCATTCACTGAATATTTATTGTCTGGCTCAGAAGTGAGCCTGAAACATGGTGGGTTTCATCCATTTTGGTTTGACAGGGAAACAAAAATATCTACAGGATTTTGTTCCTTGCAAAAATAAAGTTTCTAATTTGCTATTTTAAAATATGGTCAATTACTTCTTCACTCAAATTTCACCAAGCATAATACTCCCTCATTAGCTAAATCTAATTCCAAATGCCATGTGCTAAACCAAGCCCTGATCAACAATCAATAAATAGTGATGCAAACATCAAAGGATATATTCTTACACTTAGTTTCACTGATGCCTCTCAGTTGCGTAGACGCTGTCATTATATGTAGTGGGGATCTAATTGAACCAGTGCATACTGGCAGAAAATTACAGTCCTGATGATAGTGAAATAAGAACTGATATGATTTTGCAGCACTACCAGCATTATTCAAATCTCATAATGTTAGAGGAAGGTAATTACCAGGGTTGATAGAGGATGCTGAAATGTATATTGAAACCCCTTTAACTTTGCATGTTTGAAATCTACTCTTAAAGTGGAACTTTCATATTCAGGACCTCTCAAAACTGCTGCTGCATTACATGTAGATAAAATCCTTTTCTTCAGTGTCAATGACAGTCATCGCAATAGGTCCCTGAACACTCAAAATGTTAGCAGATATTTTTCCAAATCTGAGGATAGTTCCAAATTTTATTATCATGTATTTTGTGCTTTCAGACTTGTGCTTCCATAGCTTTCTAGAAATATAGCAAGAAGAGATTTTTTTTTCATATTATTTAACTTTTCACATTTCTTACTTTGCCTAGTGACATAAATAACAAAAAGGTATAAATGCCTCCAAACATTTTGAAATCCTTAAATTTTACATTGAATTAATCCCTAAACTGGTAATTCAGCAAAAATTTTCAAAATTTCAGTGAGAAAATAAACCAAGCTATATACTTCTGCTCTTCTTGGTAGATTTAGCATCTGAGCTTATTTAAAGAGAGAAGTTCTGCAGAATAATAACAAAACAGTGTGTAGACCCTATATCTGAAACATTTTTTAGGTATATTGAATTAAGCTTTGGGGTAGGTTTGTTACAAATCTCTGCTGGCATAAGGAATGGCATAAATGTCCAAGGTTAAATGTGAATGGAGACAGTAAATAGTAACCAATGGTATAAGCTTTTGTGCAGGACCAAAAGTAGAGATGGAATTGAAAGAGAAAAAAAAAAAACAAAAACAAATCATCAACATTACAAGGTTCTTTATAAGTAAGAATGAGAAGTCTTGGGAGTGTCAAGGTCCATTATCTATTAATTTACAGAAGGCTTTATAATGCAAATTTTATGCTCTGTAAACATTACTAAGCTTAACTACTGATCCTTTCAAAGGGCAGTATTTATATACAAGGTTGCCTAAATTCTTGTGCATCATAGCCAAAAGGCTTCTGAAGTAGACACCTAGAATGAAATACTGAATGCTGGCTACTGGAGCAGCTTTCCAGTGACTGAATGGGGCCTATAATGATGCTGGGGAGGGACTCATCCTTAGGGACTGTAGCAATAGAACAAGGGATAATGGGTTAAAACACAAACAGGAGAAGTTTAGATTAGATATAAGGAGGATGTTTTTAGCTGTAAGGGTAGTGAGGTGCTGGAATGGGTTGCCCAAGGAAGTTGTGAATGCTCCGTCCCTGACAGTGTTCAAGGCTGTGTTGGACAGAACCTTGTGTGGCATGTTTTAGTGAGAGATGTTCCAGCCCACGGCAGGGGGATTGGAACTTGATGATTTTAAGGTCTTTTCCAGTCCTAAGTATTCTATGCTTCTATGATTCTAATAAGTTAAGTGCCAAAATTTCCTTCATCTAGTGCATTTTCAGAGTTAGATGTCTCTAAATGTCTCAGAACATCTTGCTGGTGAGAAGCTGCCTAGAGGTTCCCCAGAGTAAATGCTTAGAAATGGGATTTATCTGAAAATGTCTTGGGTACCTTTATTCTCTTGAGATCCAGTGTCTCTAAATCTTCCTAAGCCTGAGAATCTGTAAAAATGGAAGAATTCCTAATATGAAGAAAATGCAGTCTCACCTTCTGCCTTATTACCATGACAAAGGTCCCATAATTTAACTGCTTTTTATATACTCAAACATCTATCTTATTTGTTGGGAGAATGCATTCTCTATCAGACTGCTACACTTTCAACAGCTTTGCTGTATCTCTGTCATTCTGTGGTGAAGAACACATGCTGCGCTTGGAGAGCTGGTGCCTTGAATGTACCAGAATGCTGGCACATTGAAGAATAAGGCATCTAGAAAGAAAGATAATGCTGCGTAGCTCAGAGAACAGGTTACTAAGGAAAGTGTCCTGGGTTCTAAGCCTTGAACATAAATGCCTCCTGTTAATAAAAATGCATATTAGATAGAGTACTTCAGAACCAGTTACTGTCAGACATAAAGGTAACTTCTGATTATTAACCCTGTGTTGGTAATTTTCACTTCCAGAGAAAAATATTAAATGTTTCAATTTTCTTCACAAACCTCCCTTATTTAAAGACTTATAAAACTTCGATGAGGCCTTAAGCTTCTCTCTTGTTTCCCTATCATTTTAATTTATTGCTACACAATATTCAGATGACTTCGGAATCATGGTATCTGACAAAAGTTTGCATTCTTCAGATGGTGAACTCCACAAAATCAATTGTAAACTCTTAAATAAAAATTGACCCTGTGTCATATCAGAAGCTACACAGCAAAACAACCAATTCCATGTGATGTTCATAAAAACCTATCAAGCATAACCCTCAGCAGAGAATTGTGTAAAGCTGCTCAAAAGGAAATTCATGTATCATGGAAAGCACTTGAACTGTTTTGTGTTTTCTCTTGAATCAAGTTGACAGGATGGCATAAAAGTACTTTTCTTTGCTCCCATCATATCTAGAGCTGGAAATGTCTCTTGTACACTTGAAAAACTAACACTACAATTTCCCGTCGTTTTTCTGCCACTGCTGGACTAATCAGGTCACTGCACAGAATACTGCAACCACATTGCTGCCATGCACCAAGTTAATATGGGCAGAGTTGTAACAACTTCAACATTTACCTCAAATGAACCTATGAAAATGTTCCAGTGCTGCTTAGCCATTTTAGAATAGCAAAAAAAATCAACCAACCAACCAGCCAAAAAACCTCCACCAAAACAAACAAACCAAAAACAGAACCACAAAAAAAAACTACAAGCCCCTAGAGGATATGAAAATACATACTCTGCCTATTAGCATTTAAGCACAGCAGTGATGCTCTAAAGATGCAATGGACAAAAGTTATGCTAAGGAGTTTCATCAGCATGCTCAAGAATTCTTTTGAAAGCCTCTTGTACAGCTGCAAAGTTTAGAAAAATAATACAATTAATAAGAGCAACTGAACCTTTACATTCTGTCTACTAAATTTTCAAAATTATGGTGCTATAAAAGTGCTTCGAATTTCGAAAAAAATAATATTTTGCCAATTACTAAATCAAAGTGATGAAAGTTAAATAGAGCTATTTCATCTCCTCAACTGGCAGGCTAAATCTCAGTCTCATGAAGTCTGAAGCTGCAGAAATATTAACATAATCCAAAAGAATATTAATAAAGAGAATGTCAGTGGAGTTTGAGCTAGAGTGCTACTGCCATGGCAGAATTATTTCAAGATTTTTCTAGTTTGGTGATTTCAGAATTAATAATTCTGTCTTATAATTAATTTAGTTTGTTGTTTTTTTTAGTGTAAGTGAACACACATAGCACTAGGAACTCCCTTAAAGCTATACTTCAGTGTCTATGATTTGCCTAAATAAATTTCTAGAATAATTTTCTTCATCAGTCTATACTGCATTATAAGCATCAGTTCATTGTTTCTACTCCATTTTCACATGTGATAGGTTCATGATCAGTGTTCTATTGGTTTTAAGCAGTTTTGCACCTTTGATTAAATTTTACTTTTGCTCAAAAGCCAATATTCTTTCCTCCACTATTAAGGAATAATGAGACTTGTCAAAGACAGAAAAAAGAAGAAAGTTGGAATTTTAGACCTGCCACAGGAAATGGTTAAATGTTTATATTGTCAGACATAAGATGTATCCCTCTTGTGAAAATAGTGGCTAAATATAGTGACAGAACATCTAACTAAAACAAGTCAACCTTCCTAAAGATCAGGCAATCATTCCATATTATTTCCTGTGTTGATCTTCAATGTAATTGAAGTTAAGCAGGTAGGTTTTATCTGTCTTATGTGAATATTATTGGAGGCTTAGTGCCTTTCTGTAGTCTACAAAATATCTTCTCCCCATTACAGTGGCAAATATTCCAAAACAGACACATACTGTGCAAAAAATTTGTAAAGTGCTCTGTAATAACTTTGATTATCTTTATTTTTTACCTGTAAGCTTATTGTTTTCCCTTTTCCCCTTCAGTTTTTGCTCAGTATTTTTCTTTGTGGCAATTTGTTTTACAAGTTTTTACTAGACTGATTTCATACTGAAAGCAATGGAACTCTACTGAACTGGTTTCAAAAGTTTCTCATCTATCATACCTATTCCTGCAACTTATCTGTTGTAGTAAGTGTTACTGCTACTAAGTACACCAGCAGCTCATTGGCAGCTTCAGGAAAACTATTCTTAGCCTTGAATGAACGCATCTGGAGATGTACACTGACCTTGGAAAGAAAAGTGTGGATTGTACAAAGAAAAAAACAAACACAAGCACCAGGAAGCCCATACAGTTGCACTACCTTTCTAAACTGAATTCTTAATTTCTGAAACAGTTTATTTTTACATCAGGATTTATGCAAATTTTGCTTTGGTTCAGCCATCTGGTCACAGCTGGGTATCTAATGGCCTGCCACAATTTACCAGCTGCCTTGTGATTCCCATTGCTGCCTCCTTATCCCTTGGCCAAGGTATTTTTGTCCCTGGTATGCTTTAGCTCAGGCTCAGCATAGCAGGTGGCTCACGCTGCACTGCACTGTTTTGGGGCACACTTGTGCTCACTGACAATGACCTTTCAGGACAGAAACTGGGGAAGAAGGCATTTAACAGTATTGATAAAGTCCCACCTGTCCACAAGGAAGGCTTCAGGATGAGCTAATGACAGCTGTTGAAGATTTCAGGTATCTTCAGTATCAGTATCTACTCCTTACAGGCACCAGACCATTGAATTAACTCCACAGGACTTCAATTCTAATTACCTGTTACAATGTTACCATACCTACTCAGGAAGAAATCTCACTTATGGTAACTGCTCAATAATTGTTAGCATGGCTCTAGTAATCCTCTCTGCAGTGTTATCTTACTTTTGTCATCCTCTTGTACCTTAACATATATGGTAAGCTTTGATGTATGTATATTTGGCTATATATCATAGTCCCCTTCATATCAAAGTTCTTTTTTTATTTCCTTGTCAGATTCTGGCACAATGTGAATACATCCTAGTAGTAATTTTAAGTTGGATTGTATGTTCTGCGAGCGCACACTGAAACCAGCCCATGTTCAGTTTCTCATCAACCAGCACTCCCAAGTCCTTCTCTGCAGGGCTGCTCTGAATATGTTCTCCACCCAGCCTGTAGCTGCGCCTGGGATTGCTCTGACCCGTATTACATCAGTACTTCCCACATTGACTCACACATCTCCAAGGGCAGTAATCACCTCACATCAGTGAACCGACAGATGAGGTTGATGGGTGTCACCCTGGAGCCATTGGTCCGAGACTCCCCTGGAACCTGCCAACTCAGGAGCTATCTTTCCTCTAATGAGATTTTTGGAGTTCTCCCAGCTGTTATTGTTCTTCTGGGCTCCTTTACATTCATGGATATGAGCTTTTAATCATATAAACTAACCATTGCATGCCCGCCTCTAATCTTTGATACCTACCCTTCAGTTTTCAACACAAAGGATTTCCCAGTGAAATATTTTTCAGCTTAGAAAATCAAATTTTGAAAGAAAGTCAAAGCTAAGGAAGATACTACTATAAGGAACAATAATGGATGAGAATATTATATTGAAAAATGGTATTATTTCAGAAGCTACAAGCAAAATTATTGCCAGTAATTGAAAATAAGGAGGACACAGAGTGACCAAACTGCAGTATTCCTAAATAAGCAGGTAAAAGACATTTAACGTAGTGAATCTGTGTCATGGGTTCAGCAGCAGCAGTCATTTTTCTCCCTCTTGGTAGCTGGTGCAGCACTGTGTTTTTGACTTTCAGCCTGGGAACAGTGCTGATAACACCAGCATTTTCAGTTACTGCTTGATAATGTTTTGGTCTGACCAAGGACTTTCTGAGTCTCATGCTCTGCCAGGGAGGAGGGGAAGGCAGGAAGAAGCAGAAACAGGGTACCTCACCCAAACTGACTAAAGAGGTATTCCATACCACAGTACGACATGCCCAGAATGGAAAAACTGGGAGCAAGAACCCAGAAGAGTGGAGTTCACGGCTCGATCATTGGATGGTGAGCAGTTGTATTCTCTTCACTTATATTTCCCTAGTCGTTGTTATTATTGGTGGTAGCAGCAGTGATTTGTGTTATACCTTAGTTACTGGACTGTTCTTATCTCAGCCCATGCAGGTTACACTCTTTCGATTCTTCTCCTCATTCCCCCTCCCCTTAAAGTGGGTGGGAAGAAAGCGGGGGGAGTGAGTCAATGGGCTGCGTGATTTATGGCTTAAACCATGACAGTTCTTTTTGGCACCCAACATGGTGCACGAAGGGTTGAGATAATAACAAGATTAATAGCCATTTGTCACAATGCTGATTTATTGGCTCTCAAAGTTGTTGCTCTGGATCTCACAGATTCAGCATATGTTACTTTACTTACAACCAGTATTTCTTATCTAACATTTTTCAGAAATGGGTTTTAGGACAAGTTTCTTGTTACACTGTACTTTATTACAATGATTTTTAATACAATAGACTCAATGATCATGAAACTGACCCGGCTTTTGTTCCCAGTGCATCATGAACTCTATACTTTGGGAAGCATTTAAAAGAAGTGTTTAGCAATTACATATCTCTTTTCACCTCCTTGGGTGGTCAACTTGTGAAGGAGACATTCTTTTATGCTCCCCTCCCTCCCCCCCCCCCCCCGACTTTTTACAGCATCGTCTGAGAATTTTGAAGGTTTTGAATGGCCTTTAGATACCTTTGAGACCTCTGTGATGATTGGGATGGGGATCACCATGTTGGCATGCATATCGAGTGTGTTTTTTACCCACGACCATTTTGTCTGGTCCCGAGAGTTATGCAGAGTCAGGTTTGGGCCTTGTCTAGGGTTAAACAACAATATAGGAGGTCCAAGAGAGGCTGAATAGTCATGAGTGGCAGGGTGTGTGGGATAGTATGGGCAAGTATCTAGGCCAATGGGCCCCTTCAGTGCTCTGGAACTTCACCAGTGAACAAATGCAAAATCCAGAAGAATTAGTAAAACACTTAAAGGAGGTGTGTTGTCATTCTGGTCACACCAGAGATGGACAAATCATGGCAAAATGCTGGGGCTTGCCCTATGCTCCCTGAGCCCTGTTCAACACCATCCAGCACCTTCAAAAGAAAAATAATGTCCCTGGATCTGAGGGTGGAGTAACCGACAGAGCAGCTACTCCAGCTCCAAGCACAGCAGCTACACTACTCCCAGGGACAAATACAGCAGCTACTCAAACTTCAACAGTAACAGGCAGCACAGCTACTCCAGCTCCAAGCACAGTAGCTACACCTCCACCAGCGACAAATACAGCCGCGACTCAAACCCCAGTGACAAGTACAGAAGCTACCCAAACCACAGTGATAATCACTGCAACTAAACCAGAGGACCAACTCATATCAATACCGGTTGTCCCTGTACGCAAGAGGAAAAGCAAAAAAGAGACAAGAAAGATAAAGCAAGTTAAAGAAACAATGTACTCATCACCTGGGGCAGCATCTGACGAGGTGTCATCATCACATGATGAAGAAGAAGAAGAAACGGCGACTTCCCAATCTCAGACCTCAGCCGAACTACAGAATATGCAAAAAAGACTTTACCCGTCAGCCAGGGGAGCACATGATCACCTGGTTGTGCCGATGATGGGACAATGGGGTCAATGGTCATGTATTAGAATGTAGTGAAGCCAAACAGCTGGGATCACTTGCTAGGGAAGGGGGAATTGACAAAGCAATTGCAAGAGAGAAACAGTCCCTCAGCCTTTGGAGGTGGCTCTTGGCATCTATGAAAGATAGGTTCCCAAACAAGGATGATGTTATGAGTCATCCAGCCAAGTGGACTACTCTAGAAAAGGTTATCCAGTCTCTGAGGGTATCAGCCATTGTAGTGGTGATCTATAGTATGAAGCCGAATAATTGCGATAAAAGAACTGTCATGGTTTAAGCCATAAGTCATGCCCACTATATAAACTCGGAGCAGTTACCCAGAAGGGTTAGATCACTGCTCAGTCAGGCTGGGGATTGGTTGGCAGGTGGTGAGCAGTTGTATTCTCTTCCCTTATTTCCCTTACCATTATTCTTACTGGTGGTAACAGTAATGGTTTTATGTTACACCTTAGTTAAAGGACTGCTCTTATCTCAACCTGTGGAAGTTACATTCTTTCAGTTTTCCTCCCCATCCCTCTGGGAGCAGGGGGAGGAAGGGGGGGAGTGATTGAACGTCTGCGCGATGCTGAATTACCAGCTGGGCTTTAAACCACGACATCCCCATGAGCTGCTCTGCAGTCTCCTAGTTCTTTTGTATGAATGCAAAGCCCCACTGTAATTATGTCTAGTAGTTTAGTTTCCAAATGACTCACATTTTGTTAATTTTTTCTACACTGTATGCACTCAAAGAGATTGCTTCTTCATAAATATTAAAAATATACTGAAGTAATTTCATTTATCAACTCTTAATCCCAAAAGCCTCATTATAACTGTTTGTTACATTTCTTGTCTTGAGATTGCTTGCAATATAAGTGTTAATTTACCAAGGGTCCATTTCTGCTGTAAAAGAAAGGAAGGAAAAAAAAGTCTTTGTACAGAAAAAAAAAAACAAAAACACAGGACAACGGAGAGAAGAAATATGTTCTCATTTGTGATTCAAAGAATGAACATTTATTGCAGGCAAAATTTTGGTTCAAAATAACATTTAAACCAGAGGAAAAAAAAACCTGATTTATTCAATAGTTAGACTATATCAGTGCTGAAAATAATAAATCGAAAGTATTAAGTCTACCAACAAAATGCATAAAAAACAAATTCTGTAAATATGCACATTGGGGATTCGTATAATAAATACTGCAGAGCAGAAGCAAAACTAGTGCCACAGAAGAAACCACTTCATTATTAGATGTTATCAGTGTACCCATCGGTAACAGAGCTAGAATTAGCTGGGAAAAGGAACTTTTCCATTTGTAGACACAGGCAAGCATCTGACTTATCAGCTGCTAGGTATCAAAACCCACCCACCTATCAAAGGAATGAATAGTTCTTATTGTATCACATCACTGGAGAAAAACTTCAACAGTGTCTAAGAGCTTAGACCCATGGGCAGACAGAGCTTGATAAGTTTACAGCTGTGTATTCACAAATCTTGTTTATCAGGGAGAGTTTTGTCTAAATACCCTCCATGGCCAACAAAAAAGGATGGATTCCTCCAAGAGAGAACTCAGGGCAGATGTCTAGAATAAGTATGGTGAGACATTCGGCAAATTTAATCTTTTGTCATTTCTATAGAAAACTCCTGACCTTGTAGCAGGAAGGAGATGATAGACTTTCTCAGGGGATGCAAGTTTTCTCATTGAGAGCAATTACTCTGCCCTTTGATCACTTTAGAGACTGCTTCAGTGGTCTCTTGCATTACAGAGCAGGTCGAACAGTTCTTTAAAGTCCTGCCCAGCTTGAGACTTATTACTGCTCCCTGAGCACCTAAGTTCTTTGCAGAATCTAAAGTTATGGAGAATCAAGTCACGAGCTTGACATTTTGTAAATTTTACCTTGTTCTCACACAAATGGTTTTCCTGCATGGATATTCATTGTATATGGCTCTCGATAGTTTCAAATTACCCTGTACAAATATCTGTGTTTTGATTGCAACTGGTGTTCTAGAGGAAGCAACAAAACAGAAAATCCTATTTTGCATAAAATTTTAACAACTTTTTTTTTTTTTTTAAGTCACATAAAAAGCAATGGTGTTTGCTTAAACTTCCATTCTGATCACCCAACTATAATTCTTAGTTGGTGATTTGTTTTTTAAATGCTTAAGGGAAGAAAGTCATACAATCACTGAAAACTCCTTAACTGTACTAAATAGTAAGTCCTAACATGTGTGGTGAACATAGGGAATATTTAGATATCATTCTTATTTTCTACATCCTTACAAGCAAATGTGAATTCAGAATGCTTTGGCATGTATTAAATGCTAATGATCTTTGCACATAGCTTGATTCTGGAACAGTTATTAAATTAGATGGAAACAATGCTATTCATGAAATATTTTTAAGTAGATATATTTCTGAGAATATATAAGAAAACCCAAACCACAACACAAACATGATGTAAATTCCAATAAACAAACAAACAAGCAAACAAATAAAAAACTACTTATGGACATTTTCTTGGCCCTTGGCCCTTTCTCCTTTTCCCATGTCATAAGACCTAAATTTGGAAAGGTGAGGAAAATAATAAATAAGATTTTAAATTCTTACATAATCACAAATTTATTCTACAGCTGACATTATAATTAGCTTGTGTCCCTGGAATTAAGCCTCATCAATTTATGGCACATAATGCTGATGGGCACCAGTGCAAGTATAGGAAGGTGATCGTAGTTTAGTACCTTATAAAGTTCCCACTTGAAAGTTTTTAATTCTGTTAAAGTCTGTTTCTAAACTACTAGGTTAAAGACATGAAAGGAAAAGTATGCCCTGCATAGCCTTCACCCCCTACATACCAAGAGATTGGGGAATGTAAAACATGAGATTGAGGTAATAAGCTTACAGAATGTAGGCTTACATGACAACATTATGAGCAGAATCTGTAAGTTATACAATAGTAGAGCTATGTTGTAAATCACCAGCCACTCAGTAGTGAGCCCAAACACTGCTGCATAGTTATGAAATAAAAGTGTGTTGAATGTTGACTTGCTATGCATCATTTGGTCGTGATTTTTCCCATAGCTCTTAGAGTTTTGTTTTTTCCTTTTTTCATGATTTTTCTACAAAAGGTGTTTGTGAAAAGCTACCAAGTTACAAAATTCCTTCCTTGAAATGTGCTTCACAGTAAATGCTTTACCAGTTTAAGGTGTTAAAGGTTGCATTTCGTAGGAAAACTTATTCTATCATACAGATTGTGATAGGCAAACATGAGCAAAAAGTGTTGGACTTTTACAATGCTCAAAAAAGGAGTTTAAAATGTGGATTTGAGTATATTTGAGTATAAATTCAAATAAATGGAGCCTCTTGCCTAAATTCTTTATATTCACCCATGTCTTACAGCAATCATGCAATCTGAACCAACATCGCACTTTCTCTTCTAAAAAATCAATGGCAAATGCAGTTCCAGTTAAGACTGCATGGGCAGAAAAACTTGAGCAGCTTATCCCTGTACCTTGGCTCTTATCTGTAATAACATTTGATTTTTTGCTCATGTGTAGGGCCTTGCATCCGAAGGTCACAATACAAATTTGAAACTTAGAAATGGCCTTAAATCTTTGACACTTCTGCTGGTCAACTGGTCTTTCCCTGGAAAGTTGAGCAAGAAAGGCTGTGATGTTGGAATTGGAGTTGCAACACTGCTATTAACCAGAGCTAGTCAACCAAATGTACTGTAGAAGAACTTTTCAGAAAGGTTCCCTTTCCAATAATTTTATCCTTTCATCTTCTCTTGCACATATAAACATCTTATTGAGGTTCTGTACCTCTTTTCCTGCTTTGCAGATATTTAAACTTTCCTCTGAACACCATAGTTCCAAATGGGAAAGCACTCAATCCCCTGATAATGTCTTCCCTTTTAGCTCTTTTTCCTTCTTTCACTACATCACTTTGACAGCTCAGAGGCTTTTGACTGACTGGCTGTACGCTGGAGGCAATGATAGAACTTCCACAGCTAAAGCACAGTGCTTTTTCTCATCCAGGATTTTTTGTTTCCTTGGGTTTTTTTTTGGTGTGAAAAAAAAAAAAAAAAAAAGAAATTTAAAAAAATAAAAAGTAATTTAAAAAAATAAAAAGATTAATAAAAGAGTGGGGAATTCTCAAGCTGAAAAACATACCCCAAACTGAAAATACTTTATTCATGCTCTGGTTTAAGTTTTGTTAAAACCATTCCTGAATTAAAAAAATGTTCTCAGTTTTGCGATGCAAGTATGAGGCAATTTTGACAAAGAATTCCTTAGACAGCTGGAATTAAGAGGATCTAGCTTCACTCATCTAACTTTGTGTCTTTATCTGGACTGCCTAAGTTGGGACTCTGCTAACCTTAGGCTTCTTCTATCTTAGTGCAAAAAGATACTAATTTCCAAAAAAAGAGTCAGCTTGCGTAGGAGAGGAATTATTCCATCAAGATGTTCAAAACCATCCTTAAGAGAACCTTTCTGTAAGTTGGTATTTAATTTGTCCTCCATTAAGTACCTAAGTGAAGGCGGGATGAACTCAGGTAATTGGTTTTAGAACTCTATCAAAAAAGAGTGAAAATAACCTCCCATTCTCTGCACATCTAGGCCTTGAGAATGAATTCTCAAAACTGTAACATACATATATGCATAGTTATATTCCTATATACATATATTTCTTCTTATAGCATCAAGTAAAATAGACCACATAGTGAATTTCACTATTTTGAGGCATTGGATTTATTCCATTATATCTGACTAAAATGGAAAGGGTAAAATAATTTCATTCATCTCAGCAGTGGTGATCCACAAAAACAAATGAAGACCAGTGGCGACATAGTGTCATATTTTAAAAGAACAATAGAATGCAAGTCCTCAAAATTTTCCTTCATCAGACAAACATGGAAGAAATATCGTTGAATGATTAATGATCTGTTAATTAATTTTCAATTTCAGTGTCTTATGTCCCTTACACAAAAAAAGCAACTAATATAATCATACGCATGCTTATCCTAGCAATTTAGAATAGCTAACAGGATTATCTTTCATATGGCTGCAATTGAAAGATTTCTGCGACATCAGCTGTAATATGTGTTGAAATTTTGATTCTGTATTATAGGAAAAATATTCATAATGCAAATGTAGTGTGCAGAATTATTAAGAAACCAAAGACATTGTTAAGATTGTTTTATGTTTTAGGTATGGTACCAAGCTTCAACTGGATGGTTGCTTAGAGCATTTTGCTCCTTTCCAATAAGATTCAAGTCTTTCTCTATGGGCCTTGATGCTTGATTGCTAATCTTTCATCTGGTTAGTAGTGTCTGGAAGAGCATAGACATGAAATACACAAAATTATATGTTTTTCTATAAGACATAAACTTTCTATAAGACACATGCTTTTTCAGTCTCTACAGGGATCTCACACTTATTAGGTATCAGACTGCAAAATCTGATGAAATAGAGCCAAAAGAGAGGAAAATCTAAGATAACAATAAATGTTTGATTATTGCATTATCTCTGTGTCTCTTAAGTCTGAGGTGTACTACCAGAGTGTCCTTTTGTTCTTGAGGCTCATATATAATTCTAAAGACTAAATTTTCACCTTGAGTTGTACCCAGTGTAAATAGTTTTTTATTTCAAAACCAAACCTCAAAAATCCTTTTTATCATTATTCATTTTGCTAACCTTTTCTTTCACTTCAATATCTCTTAATTTTTCATTCAAGCTACAGAAACTGCATTCTATGCTCTCTGTCTTTACTCATGAGGTTTTTCAGGATCAAAGTTCCTACGTTTTCAGAAAATATGCTTAGTTGAATTTTAGATTTTCTTGGTTTTGGAGACAAAAGCATTTTTATCTTAGTAGTAAAGAAACTACATTTTTCTGACCCCTCATCAGCCCTGTTGAGAGATACATATATCATATATATATATATATTCAAATAAGCATAAGACTATTTGTCATTAGATAACTGCTACTATCTTACTAAAACCAGCTTGTTACAGTACTAAAAGCAAATCAATAAACCTTGCTTTGTGCATACTATAGAAATAGGTTTCTAATGATTGATGAAGATGGGAAGTCAAATCTTGAAGAAACACTGAGTTTTTCTAGGGAGCATATAGGCAGAGATTGTGTTGGGATTGCATTTCAAGGGTCCATACCCTACAATTTTCAGAATTTTTACAGCCTCAGGATCATGTTAGAGCTAGCATTGCTCATGAAATAATCAATACAAATCTTACAGACATGCAAATGATATAATGTCAGTATCATAGTATCTAAGGTTTTAGATTATGTCATTTACAGCTGAAAAATACAGATTTCTTCCAAGACAGAGCAAAGCTGCTATTTTTTGAAAGCTCAGGGTTTCTTTGAGCACACATACCTGAATCTGTGCTCACTTTAGCCACTCATACTGTAGTCCAAGATCTAGATGGACTAACAAGAGTAGTCACTGGTGCTCCAAAATTTGAATGACTGAACTAATCACTGACATTTTAGTATTTTCTGCAAATTGTCAGTCTTCAGGTATCCAGGGTATTTCCACACCAACTTCCTCTGCAATCTGCGAGATCTCAGAATATAACATCAGGCCCATTTATTTTGTGTTCATTATGGATATCTGTTTGTGCCTGTTACTTGATTTAATCACTGCCCTGAATCACACGATTGTCTTCAGAATGATGCCATGTATATAAGTCAATTAATAGAAATGACCATGGACTCAGTATATGTTCTAGAATATTAAATGAGCAAGCTGGTATAAAATAACAACTGGCAGATTTTTAAAGCTTCTCTAAGGCTATTTTGAACTCTCCTTGGTGTTTATTTTTCTGGGTGATGTATTATGTAATTGCCCGTTGCAGTGAGTAATGATGGATGTGGGCATAGGTATTTGGGTGTGGTGTCTGGTTATTTGTCACAGTATTACACATTTTGGAGTTCTATTGCTTTCAAAATGCTCTCATTTTAACAGCAAAATCAGTAAATTCTAGGCTAAATTTTTTACGTTCTCTTTAACTGTCACATTTTCAATAGCTTAATCTCCTGCATCAGTTTGATCCAAATAAAGATGCTGTCACTATTACTCTGTTTAGGATATGCAAAATGTTTGTAGGTCTTTTCCATTTTGCATAAAAGCTGTGTTTTAGGGATTTGATTGTTCAGTCTCTACATAAGACAGGAAAAGGAAGGGTCTATCAGTTCTCCCTGAAACTCTAATTCTATATCAATATAGGTATTCACATTAATATCTTTATCAAAACTATTCTGTATCCTCTGAGTCAGTCAAAGTATAACTTCAGCTTTATAATGTGGGTCAATAGGGAGATCCTCCATGTTCGCTCAAAGGTACAGATTTATGTGGAGTAGTGGAAAATAAATGGGCTTTTGTTAGCAAGGGTCTGAAAGAAAAATCTGCTGAAAACTCTGCTCAGCACACAGTAATCCAGAAGCAATGCATGCAATTAATTTTTTTGTCCTTCTGCATTTGGCAGGCCATGTTCTTTGCAAGTAATTTAAGACCCATGCCATCACAGAATCTTAACCTGTGCTCTCCCTCTTGGAATTCTGGCACTGTGAGCAGATCAGATTCTGTTCAAGAAAATGACCCACTTTGTTATAAATTCATAGAAGGTGGGCTCTAGAGCAACCCATTAACAGAGTTATAAGAAGCTTAGACATCAAAACAGATATTGGATGTATTTAAGTAGCAATTCTATCAATTACATTGATTTGTTATGAGTCAGGTGAAGATACTAACAATATTTCACAAATGAGGTAGTTTCTTGAATGATTAGAATTTCTTAAGGTAAAAAAATCCAGAAGCAACCAAACAATATTGAAAATTGGTTGTGAATCTGAAATTCATTTCCTATGTGCTGAGGAGAATTGTACTCAATTTCTTTGAAATTAAATCGTGAAGATTAATTCTTTTTCAACTTGTAAAGTTCTATTACTATTTTGATATTTTCTGTAAGCAGATTATTTTTCAATTTGCTCCCCAAAGAACAATTAATGCATTTTGCAGATTATGTTTTTTTCACCCCAAAAAATTAATTAAAATCCAAAGTGGTTTTATGTACCAAATAGAATGCTGTCACTATTCATATTATTTGTGTGCATTAGAACATTTGTACTTATCAATGTACCATATTATTAAATCACTGTTAAAGTCTAGGAAAAGAAAGTTTAATTTAACATGGAAAACTGGTTCTTAGCTGTGTTCAAACATCCATCACAAAACAGTTTGCTTTAATACTGAGGTTCACATAACATTGCAGTTTTTTTTCTCTCACATGATTTATTCTTCCTTACGAAAGGCAGAAGACCATGGGAGAGAAACTAATATTCCATCCTGCACTACTAATATTCCATCCTGCACTCCTTTCAGAGTTATCATCCTGAACATAGCCTATCTCTGAAGCATTAATGTCTAGGAAATACAACCATGTAAAAAGGCTAATATTCAAATAAATGACCCATGAAATAATTCTTCCAGCAAACAGCAAAAAAATCTGAACTTAAGACAAATGGAGTTTTCTAGTCTCTCATCCTTCTTAATCTAGATTTCTGGTATTTTCACTGAAATCTTGCAGATTGTCTCTCACCTAAATAGACTCATAGAATCATTTAGGTTGGAAAAGATGTTTGAGTCTATCAGTTAACCTATCACTGCCAAGTCCATCACTAAACCATGCTCCCAGGTGCCACATCTTTCAAATGCCTTCAGGGACAGTGGTTCAACCACTTCCTTAGGCAGCCTGTTCCAATGCTTAGTAACTCTTTCAGTGATTTTTTTTTTCCCCTAATATCTAATCTAAACCTCTTATGATATAATTTGAGGCCATTTCTTCTGATCCTGCCACTTGTTACTTCTGAAAAAGAGACCAACACCCACTTTGCTACAACCTCCTTTCAGGTAGTTGTAGAAATCAATAAGGTCTCCCCTGAGCCTTATCCTCTCTAGGCTAAATAACCCCAGTTCCCTCAGCCAATCATAAGTCTTGCTTGCAAAACCCTCCACCAGCTTTTTTGCCCTCCTTTGTACATGCTCCAGAGCCTCAAGGTCTTGTAGTGAGGGTCCCAAAACTGAACACAGCATTAAAGTTGCCACCTTACAAGTGCTAAGTATAGGTGGACTTCCCTGGCCCTGTTTGCCACACTATTTCTGATAGAAGCCAGGATGTGATTGGCATTCCTGGCTGCCTGGGCACAAGTTGGCTCATGTGCAGTGGCCATCATTCAGCACCCCGAGGTCCTTTTCCGTCAAGCAGCTTTCCAGCCACTCTTCCCCAAGCCTGTAATGTTACATGGAGTTGTTGTGACCCAAGTGAAGGACCTGGCACTTTGCCTTTTTGAATCTTATACAACGGGCCATGACCCATTGACCCAGCCTGTCTATGTCCCTCTGCAGAGCCTCCAGCAGATCAACACTCCTGATCAGCTTGGTGTCACCTACAAACTTACTGAGGGAGAATTCAATCCTCTTGTCCTGATCATTGATAAAGATATTAAAGAGCAGACCCCAGTACTGATCTCTGGGGAATGCCACTTGTGACTGGGCACCAACGGGACTTAGCTTCATTCAGAACAACTCTTTGGGCCTGGCCATCTAGCTATTTTTCACACAATGACAAGTACACCTGACCAAGCCATGAGCAGCCAGTTTTTCTGGGAGAAGGCTGTAGGAAATAGTGTCAAAGACTGTATACCATTTAACTCTACTGATAAGTGTATTTATTTAATTCTGTAGTGATAATATTTAATTACTACTATATCATTACCAGTAGTAATATATAAATATAGTGGTAATATTATATTCTGTAGTGGTAATAATTAATTCTTCACTAAGAGTGGTGAGACAATGGAACAGCAGAGAACTTGTGGCTGCCCCATCTCTGGAAGCGTTCAAAACCAGGTTGGATGGGGATTTGAGCAACCTGGTCTAGTGGGTAGTGTCCCTGCCCAGAGCAATGGATCAGGAACTTTAAGGTCCCTTCCAGCCCAAACCAGTCTAGGATTCAGTGATGATTGCATGATTTTTATTTTTGTTCTAATATCCTTGAGGAAAACAACCATGAGCAGTATTTTTATATAATAGTTTATCAGAAGTGTATTGAGAGTCATCTTTAATACCATCCCTCTTTTAAAAAAAATAGATTTGAAGACAAGTACGTGGGAATTTTAATGAACTGCTAGAAACAATTTTGGAATTAGGAATTTACTAATGGCAGTTGCACCATAAAAGCAATGCATAAATCGCAGTAGATTCCCATTGTATGCACAGGCTAATAGAAGTATCATGCACTCTTAAAAAGATAAAACATGTAAATATGAGAAAATGAAAGGAAATTATGGATGAAATATAATAAATGCTTAAGAGTAAAATTTTCAGGCAGTGAAGAAAAAAGACCAAACTTCTTATATTAAAATAAATAATAAATCAAATCACATCTAAGTAATACCTATGCTGTTGTGAAATTTTATCTCTGAGGCACACTGATAATTAGAATATAAGTAATATTTATTTTCATCATAAACACGCAAAGTAGTAGAAAATGTGATAGAATGGGTGTATATTTGTCATGTTTTATAAACTCCGAATATTTGTTCTTTAACTTCTGATTATGTTTTTCTATTTTAACACCTGTATACTTGAATTTTATAGTTGTTTTGCAATTACTTGCCTTTAAATTTTTCTTTTGAACACATTATTCGGTGGTTACATTTTATTTTTTTAACAGGCAAAGAATAGGAATGTATGCTTGTGTCTAAAACACAGATTTCCAGATCAAGCCTTCTTATTCAAGTATGTAACACTTATTCTAGTGTTATGCTTCTGGTTTTCTAAGTTTTGACCAGGTTTGGAAACAGATTTATTGAAATACTTCAACTGTTAACTTAGAAACCCCTTGGAAGATCTTAAACTTTTTAGGAAAATGGAGATTTCCATCTTTATTTGACTGATGCAGAAAGACTGGCAGCACTTCATCAGTTTTGTTTCCAGGGTTCTTGGCATTTTGGTGTTCTCTTGCCAGCCAGCATGTCTCTGGCTCACACCCTGAAATAATTCTGCCCTGTCCAGGACCAATGCTTTAATCAGCAGACATAGGTTGTGTTTCCAGGAGTTTCAGACAAGTTTGAACCTATCCATTCTGGTACCACACAATGCTGATATCCTCATTAAGCTGGCTATCAATCCAGGAAAAAGTGTTTGAGTTAGCAGAGCAGGCAGTCCTGCTTTAAGAAAGCCCTGACATTTTTCATATGGAAGTGGACTGCCTACACAGTACTGCAGTGTGCCAGTCAATATGCAGGTTGTTTTGCATACTACTCTACTGAAGAGTGTAGATGTGCAATATGCCTCTAATCCTATTTTACAGGCACTTGAAAGTGAAGAAAAACACTTGCAAGAATGACATAACTGCCAAATACACAAACTAAATTACAATATTGTTACCTAGCCAATGCTGGGCTAGGGAAAGGTCTCAGTTTCTAGTCGAAATTCAGTGAATGCCCTGAAAGACATAGGGAAGGGGGCTCTTTTTCTAAAACAATTTATTTATACTTGGGGTAATGCAAAGTTACACTGTCAAAGCAGAGTTTCAAAGTTGGTAGTACAACTGGCCAATGCAACCAAAATTCCTATGGATTTAACCCTCCATTACCTCAGTAGACCTTCCAATGCAGACTTAGTACTTATACTAAGGTTTTCAATAACAGACCAAGGAACTGCCAAGAAAAGAGGCTATGTATGAAATTCTGTCTTAATTTTTTCTCCCAGTATGCATATTCTATGAAGGAAATTCTAATCTGTTGGTTATAAGAGATGTTCAAGGCCAGGTTGGATGGTGCTTTGAGCAACCTAGTGAAATGTCTCCCTTCCCACGGCAGGGAGCTGGAACTAAATAATCTCTAAGGTCCCTTCTAACCCAAATCATTGTGTGATTCTGTGATTCTTTGAGGAAAAAATATCCAGTCTCCTTAGATTATTATAAGTGATGGGGATACATTATTCGTTATTATTTTTTTCACAGATTGTTTAACTAAGACACATAGACTACTGAAATCACAGCTAGTGTGGAAGGTTAGTGCTGGCAGAGCACTAAATATTGTAAAATAGGGTCTAAAATAAAACTTTTTTACGGCTACTGCATGTAATTTACCTGTAATATAAATTACATATTTATCTGCAATGTAAATCACGTTAGGAAACAGGTTCTCTCCTAACATGGAACTGAATACTATGGGGTTATCTTGCCTTGAACTACTGCAAATCATCATTTCCCACGAAATATGAAATCTGTTATTTTTATTGAGATAAGTTTGCCAAGTGTCTGTTATAGATAGTAACAGTTGTTCTTTTAACTTGAGCCAATATCTCAGAAAGCTTAAAATAGCTAAACTGTGAGTGTGCCCAATTATAGACCTTTCCTATAAGCCAAGAGACAATGCCAGGCTGATATTCATAGATATATGATCATTTCCCTCTGGAAACAGTGAGTCAGATACCCAAGTTGTTTTGATTTAAGCAAACTACAATGGTATATGCCAGCTGTTGATCTGGGACAGCAAGGTTAAATAGTGTTCTGGGTCCTCTAGAACCTACAATTAAAGATTTTCTTACAGGTTAGTGCATAATCAGTACAGACTTTTAAGCATGAAGTGGGGTAACGCTGACAGTTGATGATTAGGGGAGATAAAATGAAAAGTATAATTAAGCTAGTTTTATTCATAGCTTTCTTTCTCCTCCAAACAATATGGAATACAGTCATTTTCACTTATGCCATCTTTTTTATGTAAGGGACAAATATAATTGTAATAATCTGTTCATCTCCTTTGAACTTTTTTTTTTTTTAAACTTTATTTTTGTCATTTAATTCTGAATTATTCCTTATGGTACTGTTAAGCAGTCCCTAAATTTTTCACTGGATTCAAGTTGCTCTTTCATCCATGTGTTGTTATGCTTTTCTATTATTTCATTTGGGAGCTATTTAGTCCTTTTTGAATATATAAATCAATAATTATTGGCAAACAAAACACATTAAGAATTAGTTAATCAATAAAGAAGCAATGGAAATAGGAAATCTGCCTTGTGATTAAGCATTTTCAGTAGAGATGAGAGTTTGCCCTCACAAAAATTAAGGTGAATCTACATTTTAATTAAGTGATCTAGCTTTTATCAACAAAATTTTCTGGCCAAAATTCTCAAAAATTACTGTAATAGAACTGATTCTCATGGGTAAATAAAATTGAGCCATCGACCTATTACCTTATCTACTACCATTGTTTTGCATTTCTTTGTAACTAACACAGCATACTCCAGCTACAGAATCATACTTTCACTTCATGCTTGCTTGGCTCAGTCACAAGGGGATACCTATACATACTGCTTATGCACGCCTGGTATTTAATTTAGTCTTCTTTTTTGTATGGAAAGATGTTCTGCTTTCCTACTCTGCACTTTACATCTCCAATTTTTCTTACAATGCAGGTACTATGTTTGCCACCAGCACCTTCCATTTTGTTATGCTTAACTTTACCTGTTTTTCTGGCCCTATTTTCTTTCTTGTATTTATTTAGCTTGCTTTTGCTCTTTATAAAACACTGCAGTGCATTAAAAGGTTGCTGCATTTATCAGGCTTCACTGGAGCATTCAAACATTTCTTACTGTGAAGTATTGTTATTGCAACATCAAGCAATTTAGATGTGCATGATAAATGACAGTAGGTTAGCTCTATTAAGGTTAATGGCTTGATGATTTACAAGTGAAGGTATATTAGAGTCAAAATTATTGCATTAATTGTTCCACTAAACAATGTGAACTTTGAATATACTGGTTTGGAATGCCCTGGAGAGGTGTCATTACTGTTATATTATTTGTGACATGGCATCTATTTCAGATGTGCCAAGACCTTAGAAAAAATAAGTACTTCTGCTTACTTAACTTAAAAGTTACTGTCTCTTGTCAACCACTGATGATCAATAACAAACTGAAAATTGCCTCAGATAAAACCAGACAAAAATAAACAAAATAATAAAAAAAAAAAAAAAAAAAAACAACAAAGCAGGCCAATAGCAACATAGGCTGTTAGACCTCCTGCAGCTTTAAGCAATGTTAAAGCTCCAGATGACTGCAGTACTAGTGGTGGATGGCAGCCACCTTGTCCTTCTCTTCATTTTGGTGCAGTCAGAACTGCTCCGTACAGAAGCCTTGGCTGTGGTCTCTTGAGTTACAACCAGATAAAAGAAGAATCAAAATAGTGGTGCGAAAATCAGCTGGATTTTCTGGGATCAGAACTTGTTCTGAAGAAGAACAACTTCCCAAGTGGTACAGTTAATTAAAGGGAAGCCTTATTTCTGGAATTAACTCTGAGACAGCAGAATGGGCACTAGGAAGCTCTTTATGGTATGAAGAACATTGTTTTTAATATTTATTGATGCAACTTAGAATTTGGCAATCACATATCAATAATTACAAAGGGATGATAATATTAAGTAATTATTTTACTCAAGAACTGTTTTGTTTGTCATGATTGTTTTTAATAACAAAATAGTATAGTGAAGCCAGCTGATGAATGTTCTCATCTGAATTTTTGATTCACCAGGGATATATCAAGCAGTTATGACACAATGTTGTTTTCAAAGGAAGCTTTTCACAGCAATATTTTAATTTTCAAGGGAAAAGATAAGTGCAGTTTAGAGGAGATTTGAAATGTTAAATGTTCCCTGAATGTTCCTATACTCAGAAATATCTTTTTTTCATTTTCAAATGTGACTTACCCAGTTTTTTCAGTAGTAAGCAGGCCTATCTTCAAACACCTCAGTAAAGCTATGCCTTTTTCCATACTCATTAAATTGATCACATCTTCCTCTGGTTTAGCTTCCTTTCCTTTTTGTACATGGCTGTAGAATGACTAATGATTCTGCTGACTGTTTTCAGGAAAACTTGGTATAAGTTGTAGCAAGTTAAGTAAAGCAAGTAATAACATGTAAATTAGTCTACTTGATTAATAAACCACTTTACTAAGTGGTGAGTGATACCAGGATTGCAAGAGGGTGGAAGACATAAGGTTCAGCTGGACAACAAGAACAATATCATTTAGCAGCAATACTAACTGCAGGTTTTTTTTTCCATTCTTTTCCTCTTCCATTGCTTTCAGCACTGAAGAACTGCTGCTTTTCTGTTCTCCCTGTCTTTCCACATTCTTCTTCATAGTTTGAGTGGTTCAGAAAAGATCAGCAATTAGCCAATCTGGAAGCTGCTGCTACTGATAAGAAGAAAGGACCTGATAATTAGATTCTGCTTAGTAGCAGGACATGGGCAACTCTTGCACACAGTGCTCTGTAGAGTGGCAATTAACAAAAATTTCAGTGGAAGACAACCTTAAATTTTTTATCTAGACCTTGGAGTGGGGATCCTGGAGCTGGAGGAGGGGAGCAAGTGCAGACCAAGTGTGCTTACTCTTGTTTTTTTCAGAGGATGTGCTGCAAAATTGATTAAATGCACTGTGGGGTTTTGATTTTTATCCAGAGTAAAGAATGATTTGTACTAGAACTGTAAGAATAGATTCAAGGAATGGTAGTGTTCCTTGCTGTGTAAATATGGTCCACTATGTTTTCTGCAATTCACTACTGTTTGGGCATTAGTCTCAGTCTTGACATTTCCTGATGAAAGAGGTATCATTCTTTAAAGTTCCCTTCAGTAACTTGGACTTGCATGTAAACTATCACGACACTTAAGCCTCACTTTGTCCTCTTAGAGAGGGCTAGAATGTGAATCTGAGCCATAAATACCCGTCGTGGTTTAAGCCCAGATGTAAAGCAGCCACACAGTTCACTTGCTCACTCCCGCCCCACTTTCCCTTCCCCTGCTCCCAGAGGGATGGAGAGGAGAATCGAAAGAATATAACTCCCATGGGTTGAGATAAGAGCAGTCTAGTAACTAAGGTGTAACACAAACCACTGCTGCTGCCATCAATAACAATAATGACAAGGGAAAAAACAAGGGAAGAGAATACTACCACTCACCACCCACTGACCGATACCTAGCCCGATGGAGCAATGATCTAACCCTTCTTGGTAACTGTCCCCAGTTTATATAGTGGGCATGATGTACTGTGATATGGAACACCTCTTTGGTCAGTTTGGGTCAGTTTCCTCCTGCCTTCCCCTCCTCCCTGAGTATGAGGCTCAGAAGGTCCTTGGTCAGACTAAACATTCTAAGCAGCAGCTAAAAACATCGGTGTTACCAGCATTGTTCCCAGGCCGAAGGTCAAAACCACAGCTACCAAGAAGGAGAAAAACTACTGCTACTGCTGAAACCAGGACAATACTGTAACTGTACAGACAAAATTTCATCTGAAAAATTGGCTCCTAACACACATTTAACATTAATGAATAGGCTGTTTGTGACTTAATGCTTCTTAAAAGAATCAGTTTTCTAACAGGATAGCAGCTTCTTAGGTGCTCAGTTAATTTTTTAATGACAGGTTTATGGGTAATGACATTCAATAGCGCCTTTAAATTGTTTATGGCTCTTTCCTGTGTTCAGCTGCAACAGCTATTTTTCTCCTTCTAAGTAGCCGGTGCAGTGTTATGTTTCAGCTTTAGTCTGAGAACAACACTGATAGCACCGATGTTTTAATTGTGGCTAAGTAGCGTTTACTCTGATCAAGGACTTTTCAGTCTCATGTTCTGCCAGTGAGGAGGGGCACAAGAACCTGGGAGGAAGCAGAGACAGCATACCTGACCCAAACTAACCAAAGGGGTATTCCATACCACAGCATGTCATGCCCAGTGCATAAACTGGAGAGAGTCACCCAGAAGGGCCAGGTCCGTGGGTAGAGAGCAATTGTATTGTGCATCACTTGTGTTTATTGTTTTGTTAGGGTTCTTGCCCTTTTCCCTGCTTAGTTTTATATTCTCTCCACTTGTTATTTCCCTTATCATTACAATGATTCTTAATAGTTTTATATTATACTTTAGTTATTGGACTGTTCTTAGCCTGTGGGGTTCGTATTCTTTCTATTTTCCTCCCCATCCTGGCCAGAGTGAGGCAGGAAGGGGGAGTGAGAGAGCAGCAGTATGGTTCTGAGTTACCTGCTGGTCTTAAATCACAACAGGCTCTAATGAACTGAAAATTTATCATTCTGCCTTAAAGTGAGCACTTTTCAATTTTGCTTGCTGAAAATCGAGGATTCATGTAAGGAATATGGTCCTTGATTTTACTATATAACTTTTTTCTTATTTCAGGATGTAAGTTCAAGCGAAGTACACCTACAACAAAGATGAATATTCAGATTAATATCTACCTAACACAACAGGTTAAACAATGTCTCTTCTTTATGATATATATTATTTGGGAAAATTGAAAACCTGGTGAAAAATTACTAGGAAGGATTCTATCCTTTTAGGAACATATGGTAATTTTACATTAACCGATATCTTTTGCAAATGTGACTGCAGAAGCATATATGGAAATGTTTGCATGTGGAAGGGAGCAAAATGTGTTTTGCTGAAAATAAGACTTCAGCAGTTGTCACAATGTAACTGATAGTTGACAGTACTGACAGGCAAATGATATGCTGAAAATTGTAGATTGAGCACAAATCCTTTAATACTCAAAATGAGAAGAACGACAGAAGAAAATCAAAGTGAACATCTGGGTTTTGTCATACTAAAGTAACACTTAGCTCTGTCTACAGTCACCAACTCTAGCATTACTGCAGACTGGCAATCTGCAGCAATTAGTAACTCACACAAATTAGTAACACATGCAAACTTTTACTGCTCACGTCCTATTTAATGATTTTTACAAAATAACAATGTGTCATTGCCTCATATTTAATATCTGAGGTGCATAGTACTTGAAAATAAGGTGCAAAATTCCCATGTAGAAAGGGCTGGTTAATAATGTTTCATAAAAAGATAGTATAGATGATGATGCCCTACTAATAAAAGTCAACCACTCTTTTTTATATATTATGAGGCATCATTAGATTTATACAGTTGTTCTTGGGGAAAGTATCCTTCAGAATAAGGAAGCAGATTGCTAAACTGAGGGATGATAATAGTTGTATGCAGCAGATAGGATACATGTCAGAGAATAAAAGCAAAAAATATTAAGAATTCTTGCAGTGTATTCAAAAGGACAGTTTTATATTAGAAATGACAGTTGTGATGAAAGTGAGTCTAATAATACATATGATAAAGGATGGAAAAAAATTTAAAATTACAGAAGATTATAGGGGGGGAAAGTTGTTCTCCCTTCATCATTTACTGCATTGTTCATATTTGGACAAATATTAAAATACTTGTCCAAAACTTCAAACCTTTCTGCTTAGACAAACAAACAAACATATAAACAAACAACCTAAAACCAATAAAAAATGCAACTGGAAAAAAAAATAGCAAACAACCCTCCGAAAAAAAGCCCAAACCAAAAGAAGTCCCCTCCAAAAAACACACAGGAAAAAAAAAGAAAACCAAAACAATAACCCAAAATGGTAAAACTGGTATAAAAATAACCAGAGAAGAATCTTTTCTTAGCAAAGTATCCAGCATTTTGACAGTCAAACTAGTAAAAAAATATTATTACACTTTCAGGATTTATTCATTGTTTCACCATTTATTGATCCAAACAGAAAATATTTCAGGTTAAAACCTAAACTAATCTAACCTCTTAATACTACATAAAATTTACACGCAGAGTAATTTAGAAAATTTTATCCTTTTGTCAATATGTTTTGGAAGAAATCTTTTAATGCCACAGGAGGACATCTTCTCTCTGAAATCATCTCTCACTGCTGCAAACTAACATACCAACACTAGTACCATATGCCTGTAAAAATCCTGTATAAAACCAGGTGAAAAGAGCTCGTATCCTATTTTACCTGTTTATCTGTTTTCTCTGTGTCATGGGTTCAGCAGCAGCAGTCATTTTTCTTTAAGCAGTAGCTGGTGAGCACTGTGTTTTGGATTTTTGGCT